>CXYZ01006172.1:419254-435421 GCA_900006705.1 Sonneratia caseolaris
GGGGGGTGGGTGGTGGAGCTGCGTTATGACTTGATCCCCCACAAGGGTACATAGGCAGCCTTAATTACAATGGTTAAGGTTTAGTCGTAGTAAAAAAAAAAAACAAAGGGAGCTACATTATGACTTGATTCTCCCAAGAGTACTATACTAGTTAAGGTTTGGTCATATATATATATATATATATATATATATGTAAAAAGGCAATGGGATGATTCAATGACAAAGCTAGATGCTGATACAACTTCAATTAGAGGGCAGAGAGCAAAGTATTACAAGGTAGCTCATTGAAAATAGAGGAAAGAATAAGAGTAAATGATTCTAAGGTTTTGCCTGGCTATTTACAATTTCCATTTGAAGTTCCTCAAGGCAACCCTCTTTTCTTCCATCATATCATGCAACTCTCTCAAAGAGTGAGCCTCCACATCAGTTAAGTAGGGTGCATGACAGGCATTGCCTAGTTGGGCGGTAGCAGCATCAATGGCACATTTTCCTGATTCTAATGCTTGGGATGTCTCTTGGATTAATATATCAGCCCCTTTTATTTCCTCCAACAACTTGTCTAATTCCGCTTGAAGTGCCATACGTTTGCAAAGCATACTATCCCGCTCGGTAGTGAGGGTCTTCAAGTGGTTGGCATCTTCTTCTCCCATTGCCTTTTGTTGAGAAAGATGGATCTCTGCTACTCTTAGTTGCTCTGCATGCTCAACGGCAGATGGCTTGGATCCTATTGAAGCCTCCAAAGTTGCGAAACAACTTGAGTGATCTAGGAATTCTTGAATGATCGTACTCATCGAGGATGAATCTACAAAAGAAAGTGATTGGATGCATGCCAAAATCTTCATGACCTTGCCATGGATCGAGTGCACATCATTCGGAGAAGTATTGACTAGTTTTTCATAGATGTTGCTCCACAATGATGAGGCTAAGGAGTGGTGTCCTACTGCTATTACATCATCAGCATAGAAGACAGAAGGAGGAGGGATACCACATGACTTGAGAGGAGCAACTTGCTGTGAGTACTTGCCCACATTGGCACTTTGTGTGTCAACATGAATTGGGTAACGTGCATCATCATTGGATCTGGGCATAGTGATCAATAGCGGCATTGCTATCATGTCCTCATCACTTTCTTCCCTCTCCATCAAATTTGGAGGATAAGGCTTAGAAATTGATAATTCGGTACCTTCCAGTATGTCCTCCACATTGAGATCTAGATTGATCTGTTAGGCATAAATAACAAAGATATATATAGTGAAAAAAAGAGAGAGAATGATTGGGTAAGGAAAAGGATGAAAGGGGATGATAGAGATTGAAGTGCATACCAAGCTTTTAGGTGCCGAATGGAATGAGTGGCCCTTGTCTTGATTATCCTGATCAAAATGTTGGGATCCCTGCTTTAGCCTCTTGAAGTGGCGATCTTCATTTGTAGTAGTAGATCCACTTTCCCCTTGTGAAGTACCTAAAAATAGTAGATGAATAGAGGATCAATGGAGTTCATCACGGGATGCGCAACTATGACAAGAATGGATACTATAAATGCCTTACTGGATGGTCGCTTAGAAGTTTGGACTTTGTCTATAAAGTTTCTGCTTGACTTGGGGCCAACAGCTGGAGAAGCTATAACAATATTAGCTTCAGCAACTGTAACCTCCTTATCCATAACCACAACTATGTTTCGCCCACCAATTGATACTTGAGTAGTGGCACTTGCAATCAATGCGTCAATCCCATCCAAGTTGTGCAAGTTATGGCGGTGTTTCCAACTCTTGTACTTTACATCAGTGTAATCCTTAATATCACCAAGAAGTTCTGGAAAATACACCTCAGAACATGTCTCAAGTTTGGTAGAAACCCTCCACAAGTGAAACCCATCCTCGAGTGAAGCAGAGCGAATATCCTCCTTCAAGGTCCCTGGAATATTTTGGCAAAGCCCAAATTGGCGTGTGAAGTAACATGGGCTATAAGGTTCCACAATGAACCGATCTCCGCTCCTCAAAGTTAAGTAACACGAGCGAATGCCTACAAAAAGATGGTGGTAATGTGACGATAGCTCTCTATTATCCACAAGATGAAGAGGCTTCTATAACTTATAAGGAGACCAGTGTATGGCACTCCCTTCATGGATAAGCTTTCGCGCATTGTGTTCAGAATATGGCTTCGCACTGCCCTCGCCGAAGTATTGACACATTAATGGACCAGGCACCTCATTGGGTAGGGGGAAGTGCATTGAGAAGTAACGTGCTAACCATCCATAGATATAATGAAAGGGGAGACACACTTCAGCTTTTCCTGCAACTGGGGCTCGTGCAATGGTGTTTAGCCCTCGATAAATTTGTGCTAGCATGGGGATGGCGAGGCAAAAGGGCCGCCCATGGGCAAGTAAGCTAGCAAACTTGAAGGTGCCTAGACGAACGATTCCAACTGGTCTTTGAGGAAAGACAAAGATAGAAAGCCAACATGCAAGGAAAGCCGCAAGATAGGTCTCTGTGCACATGTGCGGTCTGATGCTTAACTCACGAAAACGGCTTCTTCCTCATGAGACTAGACTTCTACCGGTGGAGAGATGCTAGGAGGATTATGTGTCTCTTCAGGTTGGGACTTGCGTGCTCGCCTAGCTGGGGGCTTCGCATAATGCATTCTTCCTCGATACCAAAAATTTATCCATTTTGTGGTAGAAACATGAAGGTTTTTCCCTTTGTTTCCACAAAGACCATAGAAGGCTGCAAAGAAATGTTCACAAGTCTCTAGGAGGAATCTACCTCTTTCAACACCAGTTAGTTCGCGATGCCCTAGGTTGACTTCCTCGTACATCTCTTCGATTATGGGAAGTTTTCCAAGTTTGCCAATGTCACAGAGAGATATTGAAATTGACCCGCGTGTAGTTTCCAAGGCATTAGTACCAGGACACCATGCTTCGCAAAATGCACGAATTACGTCAATGTTACAGTCATTCGTGATTGCATGTTGGAGCTCTGTTCCATCCATATGTTTGTTGCAATGGAGTAAGACACATTCAAGCCACTCTAAAAAATTGGGGGTATATGTGAACTCGCCCATAGGTTTGAAGTATGGCCCCCATGAAGCCTCACCAGAAATGATATGCTGTCCTAAAGTGACTCGCGAACTTGGTTCAGAAGCTAACTTGTGCAAATGTGAACGTAAAAGCCAACCTCTGGAGGACTTCGCAAGGCCTTTCGGTACTTCATAGCTCCATTGTGAAGGGTGACCAATCTCTCCAAGGCTAGAGGATCCCTGAGAAGCAATACCTCCAAGTGCTCTGTCAACAGGAAGAATGAGCCCCGCCCCAGCATTATAACCTGAGCAATCTACGATGACAAGATATTGGCCTTTGGGTCTCTTTAAATTCTTGAAAACCACCATCTCTAGATTACAATTGTAGCAGCAAATGCAGATTCTATTGGTAGCCTAATGAGCCAAAGGATGCCGAGTCGAAGCTGCCTGGCAAATTGGAAGCATGTGGATAGGATAGTCATGAAAAAAAAAAAAAGAGGTGTATGTACGGGTTCATGCATTGACCCAAAATAAAGTAATGCCTCAAGCTAAAACAGAAAAAGAAAAAACAGGGGGTGTGGGGGCAAGTAAGTAAATAAAAGGTGTGATGACAAATTAGGGTAGGAGTAGATTTTGGGAATTAGGTAATTAAGCAAGCTGAATAAAAATAGGCAAGTGAGCTATGGCACCAAAGATCATGAGGGGAGCTCTTTAGATATGTTGAGCAAGATATTGCCCCCAACACCAAGCAATTCACAGCAAGTTACTTAGTTGCAAGACAAGAAAAGCACCGCGTAGAAATTGGGAGTGGTCTTTCGCCAATTGGCAAATCGCATAAAAGACTTCGCTCAAGATGCTGGAGGAATTGCAACTTCAAGATAAGCTGAGCCGAGATAGTATGATGAATTTGGACCTAGAGATATAACCTGATAACAGCATTAGAACGGCTCTATGGCTTGCTTCAATGGGGAGATCGAACTTGAAGTCCTTCCTCAAGAAAAGTCCTACGATTAGAAGCACAAGATCAGGGGAGTTGGATGTATATCCTGCAAAAAGAGAGGGAGGGAGGGAGAGAGAGAGAGAGAGAGAGAGAGAGAGAGAGAGAAAGTAGTCCTCAAATTTCGCCAATTTGATGAATGCTTGCACGTTGACAGAACAAAGGGGAGACATGATTCAAAAGGAAGGGTAAAAAAAAAGGAAAAAAAAGAAAAGGGAGAGAATCGGAGAACGATGCAAGATGCTTCACAAGGAAGGTATGTGCATACCTTTCTTCAAATCCTGATCCTCTTCAATTGATGTCCGATGGCGGACGGTGCTGAACATCGCGACGAAGGAAGAAGATAGAAGGGAGGCAGCCTCAACATAAGTGTCTCTTGTTACAAGTGATCAATATTGGCGAATTAATTGCTATACATATTTATAAGTGAAGCCTAGCCAATTTGGGATGAAGAAGCTTTAGACCTCTTCAAGAAAATCCTCGCAATTGCTCTCCGTTGGAAATATATATATATATATATATATATAGCTTGCTTAATATAACTAGTTTAATTATTATGTTGCCAGAAGTTATCTTATTGCACACGGAAGAGAAAGTCAAATGCAAGGAAAGAAAATATTCATGATAGTCGACGCAAAGACCTGGAGATTCCATGACAATTAGAGCAGGAGGGAACAAAGATATGTGACATATTTTGGCAAAGGAAATCAAGCAACGCGTACACTTCAGCTTACGCGTACATAAAAAAAAATTCAGACATGCTCACTCTGCACTTGGCCAATCCGAGCCGTGCGCAAGTCTCGAGGGGGCATTTGTAGAAACCGGAAAATTTGTAGCCAATCACAACTTGCCACCTCATCATCTGCCAGATATTTGCACAATTAAAAGAAAATTAATAGTAACAATATATCGAGTTATTAGATATTCTATTTTCCCAATATATCAATAAAAAAAGGAATAAAGAAATGAAGGAAATTACACAATATTTCTTTCATTGAATGTTACCTAAAAGCAAAATAGGTAACTATATATTACAATCAAGATGGACGGTCAAGATCAATTTTTACAGACCAATTAGATGCTAGAACGAGGATTGCCACATCATCCTTTCTTCTCTATAAATAGAAGACTCTCCTTCGAGGAAAGGGGAGGAAAAAAGAAGGAGAAAAGGAGAAGAGAAGGAAGAAGAAGGGGCCAAGACTTGAGAAATCCCTGTCCAACCCAAAACTCTCCAAAAACCCTTTCGGAATTCTGTTACATCAAAGACTCGAAGAAACCCCACACCAACACATCAGATCAAGCTTGTGGACCCCCGGTGTTCCACCTCGACCTAGATCAAGCTGCTGTAGCCCTCGCTCGAGATTCCAAGAGGATTCGACAGATCAACCTCAAAAGCCCTGGCGACTCCATCACCAGCTCCGATCAAGAACAAGATGCGAAGCCCTCGCTCGAAGCAACGCTCGGATTTATTGGGTCAAGTTCACAAGCCCCGGTGGTTCCAACCACAATTAAAAGTACATTGCTCAAGTCTCATTTGGAATCTAGTGCAAAAGAGAATTAGAGGATTTGTTTTCTATAATTTTCTTAGAGATTTGTACCCACTAAAAAAAAGAATCACTTGTATTAAAGTTAATTTTGTTGTAACTTTTATCGTATCTTTATCGAGACTCAAAATTTGTTACGTACAATCCTCAAGATTATGTCTTACATGCCACTCAATCTACGAAACTCCCTCACTCACCCGCACCATTGGAATCGTCAAGTATTTCCTACCCGATTGAGAAGTATGTCACAATAAGCTATTATCACAAACTCATAATGCTTTTCTAGCCTCTCTAAACTTTGAAATTGAACCCATGTCCTATAAATAAGCGCTTCAAGATCTTCGATGGCAAGAAGCAATGTTGGTAGAATTAAAAGCATTAGAAGAAAATGGGATATGGACTGTGGAGACACTACCTCATGGCAAGAATATGATTGGCTGCAAGTGGGCATTCAAAATTAAATGTAAAGCAGACGGTAGAGTCGATAGGTTTAAGGCATGCTTGCTTGTGAAGGGCTATACAAAGATAAAAGGACTAGATTATCATAAGACCTTCGCCCTAGTCACCAAGCTTGTTAGTGTGAGGTGTTTTCTCATAGTTGCCCTTATCGAAGGCACATAAGTTGGACATGAATAATGCCTTCTTGCATGGTGATTTGCACGAGGAAGTATACGTGTAAATGCCTCTAGGTCTATCTTTAAGTGGAAACGACAAAGTTTGTCATCTTCAAAATTCACTTTATGAGCTTAAGCAGGCTTCACAAAATTTATTGTTGCACTATGAGGTATGGCTTTCAACAAATTGAAGCAAATTACTCCTTGTTTACCTATACAAAAGGTAATATATTCATGAGCATATTAATTTATGTTGATGATCTTATCTTGGTAGCTAATAATTCATTGTAGTGCTATATGCTTAAAGAGTATCTCAATTGCAAATTCCATATTAAAGACTTGAGAGCCTTAAAATACTTCCTAGAGATAGAAATAGCTCGACAAGGTTCCTCACTTGTCTTATGTCAACACAAGTATACGTTGGACATATTTATAGAATCTGGAATGTTGCCCGCTAGGCTTGCCTTATCTCCTACTAAACAACATCACCTTATGATCGATTGTAGTGAAAATATGGTAGATCCAAGTCAATACAAGAGACTAGAGAGTCGTTTGATTTATTTGACCATTACTAGCTAGAGTTAAGCTATTTAGTATATATACTATCGCAATTTATGCAAAGCCCACAACAATGATATTGGGATGTAGCAACACATGTGTTGTGATATCTTAAACATGCACCAGGTCAAGGAATCCTCTTATGATCATCTTCTCTACAACTCATGGCATATTGTGATTCCAATTGGGCAAATTGTCCTATGACTAGAAGGTCATTAACAAGCTACTTTGTTACTTTGGGAGGAAGCTCAATTTCTTGGAGAACCAAGAAGCATACTACAATTTCACATTCATCTACAGAAGTAGAATATAGAGTAATGGCAGTAGTCACAAGTGAACTTCTATGGCTTTGTAGCTTGCAATCTTCACTCAGCATCACCCATCTATAGCCTATGAAACTTTGCTGTGACAATCAAGTGGCACTCCATATAGCTGCCAATCCAGTTTTCTAAGAGTGGATGAAGCACATAGAAATTAATTGTCACTTCATTCAAGAACATATTCAGTCTAAAGCCATAGTCACAGCCCATGTGCCAACAAGACTTCAACTTGCAGATATCTTCACCAAGGCATTAGGGAAGGAACGATTTCACTTTCTTCTCAACAAGTTGGGCATTCATGACATTCACGCTTCAACTTGAGGGGGAGTATAAGGAGAATAATTTGACAACATACGTGTATATCTTCACAAATACACATATTTTTATAATATAGGAATGTCCTCTGTATTATATGCAAGTAGTTAGGAGGAATAATTTACTGATTGATTTTTTCCTTTTCTTGATTACAGCTATTCATGTATATATATGTGTTTTTGTTATTCCTATAATAATAAGAGAGAATAGCCAAACTATACAATGTGGAAATCAACATGTGAGAGATGAGATTCAAAACCTTATTGCACATGGTAAGGGTGATAAAGGCTTTCGAAATAGAGAGTTTGGAAAGAGTATTATTCATTTCAAAGCTATTCTTACATAATATATTTTATCAACTTTTATCGGACAATAATGTTAATAATTACTGAAATGATGCTTATATTATAATAATTTTCCAAATCAATATTTCTTTATTCTCCTAAAACATTTCCCTTCCCTTAAAAATTAAGCTTCTAATGAAAAGAAAAAGTAGGTTATTCTTCCATAAAGTTGGATCATATTTTCTCTTGTTCAAATTATGGATTCTCCTTAAAATTTTGCTCCTCCCATTTGCCATTGTAGAGGCATCTCTTCAATTAGTTCCTCCTAGAAAAAGAAACCAACATTAGATTTTTTTTTTAAACTGAAATATGAGGTATAACATTTTAGCATGGCTATTGTCTATATTATATAATAAAAAAACATCACTTTACTGTTGATTATTGAATTAACAATGTGAAATTGACTAACTTCATAGGTGATGTGAATGACATTATTCTCATTAAATGTGACATGACAAATAATTATAACTATGGGTCTGTTATGAAAATTTAAATATTTAAGAATATGAATTCGTAAGAGGAAAAAAAGATGAAAGAAATATATCATTGCATTAGATAGTTTGCAACATTTGTTTTAACTAACGTTTAGAAATGATTGTGTAAGTCGTAATTTGTTGGAATTATTTTTAATAAAAACCGTAATTCCTCAAAGGGGAGAGAAATACTTCCAATTGACGGAGCACAAATGAGGAAACTTACTATCATATGAAATATCATATCAATTATGCAAAAACAAAAATTGTTTTTATGCTAATTTGAAATACTGTGAAAAGCTTTTTACATCATACGTAATTCTCCATATTAAAAATGCACATGAATATTGAGTAAATTTAAAATCAATGAATAATAGATTCTACATATATTCTAGTAAAATTAAAAGAAAGTCCAAGTAAAAAATTAACGATTCTTTCTTCAAAAAAACTAAATAAAATCAATTTTTATTCGAGTTTGCAAGATAAATGAAAACAAGAACAATAAATTTTGAGTCGGTCTAATAGCTCAACCGGGAAAAGTTTCAATAATATCATTCTAGTAACTTATAAATATGTGTCTAAATGACAGAAAAATTTTATCTTTTGTGTCAGTTTGCATAATTATCATATAACTTGAGTCAGATATTTCGTAAACTTAATTTTTTTAAGTTTGTGAAATAAAATTTAGGAAAATCTTATGTTGCCTCTTCTTTTGATATGCCTCTTTTTTTAATACAAAAATTATGCATTAATTTTGATCATGCTCAATCCAAATACACTCCCAACTTTTATATTATCTAATAGAGTTATTATATCTAAAACGGTGCTCCTAATTTCTCAAGTGCATACTATTATCAAGTTGCATCCATGAAAATTATGGCATTCAACAAAATTTATACATTATTTAAGTTTTTTTTATATATGCAGAATTAAAAAAAATAGCTTCAGTTTCCACTTCAAGATAATAGATGTTGTGGGATTTAAGAATTTTATTAGTTTACCATTTATTAATATTATCATTAATGTTGTATACATTGCCTTATCCAATTTATAAATATTGAGCTAAATCCAAAGTTCCTTAGATTATGCATAGAAATTCCTACTCTATTCTATCAAATCCTTTTTCAAAATATTTTTTCATTCCAATTCAACCTTTTCTAGCTCTAATTTTCTTCATTCTTTTGAATTATTTCTTGAGATAAAGTCCCATTTTAATTAATCCACCTTCCTTCTATTAAGGTAGTCGAATTGGAGACAATCATCCTATTTAGAAATAGTTTTAATTTACTTGCTATGATTATTGTATATTACTTTATATGTTAATTGGTTGAAATTCATTAATTTGTTCATCCCTTGTTTTTATTGCTATTAAGGTAATATAGGATGCATTTAAAGAAATGTTGTATAACTTTAAAACCGTATCATCTATCGTTCCTATATATGTGTGTAAAAGAGATTAATGAAAAAAATGGGATATGTGTAAAAGAGGTTTGACATTTTCATTTGTTTGAATGTATTCTAAATTTCTTTAGTTGATGGAAATGTTATTAATTTAAGGTCTTACTGGCCGTTAATTATTGATTCTAGAGTATATTTTCTAAGTTTTATGGTATTTGGTAATTAGCAGTTATTTATAAATTTTCAAATTTACTTGTAAAATATGAATCCATTTCATTTATATATTGTGTCTAGTTTTGATTATTTTTATGGCAAATATATCGGTTAGTTGGTTTTGTACTACTATCGTTAAGTGAAAATTTTTAGTATTATTATCTCTTCTTTTAACAAATTTCTTTTGATCTTTGTTGCCATTTTATAGTAACGTCTCATCAGGTTTACCTTTTAGATTTAATGTATTTTTCTACAATTTGAATTGTGAATTTATTTTTCCTGTAAGTTTTAGGGTTTTTTTAGTTAGTTCCTCTATTTTCATTTCACAATTATCAAAGTTAGTTTTGCTCCATTATTTTCCTTATTATAGTAGGGTCATATATGGAATGATTCTAGAATAGGTATAAGACATATATATAGTATTTATTATTTCCTTATTCACCTTGATACTTTCCATTGATATGTAGAGCCTGAGGCCACTTATGTTGTAATTTACTAATTATTCAATAACAGAATTTATTTTCAATTTCTCAAATTTACACGGTATGAGAGCCAAGATCCTATAAAGTCATGAAAACCTAGAAGTTGTTTTCGTTCAACCATGGCCAGCGATGGAAAATTATCATAAATGCCGTCTCCATACCTTCTGAGTTCTTCGGATAACCCTGGAATCCCGTTGGTTTCTTATACCCTTACTAGGACGAATTATTCTATATGGGCTTGGGCTATGAAAAACTCGTCGCAATTTAAGAACATGCTCGGTTTCATTGACGGGACCTTGAGGTGATCAGATCCAAGTGCACCTGAAGCAAGCTCTTGGAGAATTTGCAATTTCACGGTCATTGTTGAATATGTGGATGACGCTAAAGTTCTTTGGGGCAATTTAAAGGAGCGATTCTCATAAGGGAATGCTCCACGAATCTACCAACTCAAGAATCAAGTGAGTCTTCTTCGCCAAGATGGGCTATCTATAGCTAGCTTTTCCGCAAAGATGAGGGCCTTGTGGGACAAGTTGGACAATTACGCGAGAGCACGAGATAGTACATGTGGGGCAACTTGCAACTATGCAAAGGAAAAAGAAACTGACAAGCTATATCAGTTTCTAATGGGCCTCATTGGGGATCCATTGCCTACATTGGGGAAGGCATATTCCATGGTGATGCAAGAGGAGCGGCATCAAATGGTGGCAAATGAACAAGAGAAGCAAGTCCAAGGTGCTACTTCGGTGGAGGAGAAAAAAACTCAAAACAGAGCACGACTGGTGGGCATCCATGGTGCTTGTATTGCCAGAAAGAAGGCCATGTTTGGGGGAAATGTCGGCAATTAAATGGCTATCTGGAGGATTGGGAGCTGAAATGAGGAACTAGTGGGAAAAAAATGGGCAAGTCAAACAAGTTCAACCAAAGTTCATCAAAGGGAGTAGCTGGAGCAATGCATTCGGTGCAAATTAAAGAAAATGTAGCACGGGGATGGCAAGGGCTGCTTCTCAAAACAATATGGTTCTCACATTCATGATGGAGGAATATGTCAACAGCATGCTCTATTAAGGACCATATGATAGGTGAAATATTTAATAATTATGTATAATGGATCTTGGATACAAGAGCATCGCTCCACATGACTAGGAGGCTCGATTATCTTGTTGATGCAAAGGAAATCAAAACGCACTTCTCTATTCAACCTCCGAATGGCAAACCTCTAAATGCCAAGTTGACGGGTCATGTGAAGATCTCGCCCGACCTTGTTTTACAAAATGTTCTTTACATTCTTGAACTTACATGCAACTTGATTGCAATAGGAGAGTTGACAACGGATATGAAGTGTACATTCTTGATCTTTCCTGACTTTTGCCTTGTCCAGGACCTTGTCATGAAGAAGCCGATTGGAGCGGGTGAGCTAAGGGGAGGGGTCTACTATCATCTAGGATTGTGGCACCTGTTTCAGTGAATCGAGTATCTATGGTGGAAGATCATGATTTGTAGCACCATCGGCTTGGACATCCTTCTCCAAAAGTTCTCGACTCCATTCCCGACATTTCTTTCAGTAAGGCACCCAGTGATTGTTGCGACATTTGCTTGCTTTCAAAATAAAGTCGGTTGCCCTCTATAGCGAATGAAAATAAAGCCAATGCCCATTTTGTTCTAATTCATTGTTACTTATGGGGATCTTGTAAAGTCAGCTCATTTTCGGGGTGCTTGGTTCTTTTTTACGTTGTTGATGATTTTAGTCGCACAACGTGGGCATACTTACTGAGGGATAAGGCTTAGACGTACGAGTCATTAGTCAATTTTATTAAGATGGCTAAAATCCAATTTGAGCATGAGATTAGAATGGTTAGGGCAGATAATGGGCATTCGTTTTAGCAGCAATGATAAAATATATATATATATATATTTTTTAAATGGAGTAATTCACCGCACTTCCTACACAACATCCCGCAGCAAAAATGGAAGAGTTCAAAGGAAACATCAACATATCCCAAATGTTGCGAGGGCGCTTCAGTTTCAGTCAAAGTTATTGATAAAATTTTGGGGGTGAATGTATATTAACTACTATAGATTAAATTAATTACACTCCCTCAAAGTTATTGTCAGGTAAAACAAGACCGAGAAATGATCACATTCGAGTTTTTGGCTGTGTCTGTTATATGCACAAGAGGGCCAATCGCATGACAAGTTTGAGGCAAGTGCACGAAGGTGCATATTTGTCGATTATCCGCATGGGCAAAAGGGATGGAAATTATTCGACATAGCAAAATAGGAGATTTTTGTCATGAGGCGCTGTTTACTTCGAAGACAAAATTTTTGACATTAAAGAAATTGAGGAAGGAGAATTGCCCATGCCAACATGGGATCGTTCTAAGATGCCTACGCCACTCCATGAGGAATGTGGAAGTCCAAATCATTTGGAGGCTTCTTCAAGTCAGACGAGCCGAAGTTTGATCCAACAAGAAAATAAAGCCCATGAAGGAGAAAAAGAAGATACACAATGGGTAGCCCAAGGAAGAAAATCATACCCATGGAGCGAAAGACAATAACTTGACTCCAATTTTAGTCCAAGTGAACAGTATCACAACTCGAAGACAGCAAATTGACGGACCTGACGTTGGGATTGAATGGCTAGAGAGAAACGATGCAAAGGGCAGCGAGATTGAAGATATGTCCAAAGGAAGGGAGAGTAGATTAACACAAGAGGGAAGAGTCATATACAGAAATGCTTGTCCTACTCGGACTCATATGCTGCCCACACACCTGAGAGATTATGTGTGCCACGCATCTGCATCACAAGACTTATGGGAATTTCCACATAAATTTCAAAATTGTGGTATTCCCAAAACTAGTGATCCATTTAAAATAATTTAAAATTCTAATTATAATAGGTTTAGAATATATACCCAAAATTGTGTTTAAATTCGGATATTGATATCATGTCTAAACAAACCCGGATTCACCAATTGCGAACCTTTTGGAATCGATCCTTTGGCTAGGTGCACACATGCACACTCTTCATAGTATCCACACTAGGTTTTCTCGTAAAGATTGATAACAATTCTCTCGAACGTTCATCACACGAATGCATATTTTTCTTTTCCTTTTTCTTGTCGGCTATTTCAAGGGGGCGGTTGATTTCTTTTTCTTCCTTTTCGTCAAATCCTTTTTTTTTCAATCACTCACACTCGGCCGAAGGGAGTTGGTTTATTTATTTAAGTAAATCAAATAACATAAAATAAATCTTCCGAACACCCCTTAGTGATAAGTTCCTATGTAAATAAATTCTTCTGTTATACAATGTTTTGAATAAGTTAGAATATGGATATAATGTCAAATCCTAATATTTAATCATATGTACTACTGTTCTTAAGTATTATATTCAATTATGAAAAATACCAAAAACTCCTCGATTTTCATCCTACTTTAACCAAAGATTTCCTGAGTCAATACTAAGTAGAACGCATAAAACATTCTCTCCTCTTGTGAAGAGTAATGATTCCTTATTGATTACTCACCACTTTCATAAAAGTTTTTTTGAGTCTAGGATGCCCCACTTGTGTCTAAAAAAGTCATGTTAAGGAATAAACCAAAACCTGAAATTAACAATTACAAGGTGTTATGATAATTTCAAATATGAGAACTACTTACACTTACTATCACCTGAGAAATTACATATTAACATTTACACAAGTATTTATTACGCTTTTCTCAAGCGAGACAGTTTAGTGAACTTGTTCTACAACAAGCACCTATACTCTTATATTAGTGACTATTCATAGGTAACAATGAGATCAGTTACGCTCTATTATTGAGTATACAATGAGTTTACTAGTCTCACTAGATCACCAATCCCCAACTCAATGATTCTACAATTACGAACAATTTTAGATTAGGACTTTTAAGATCTTAGGTTTCACTTGCATGATTTCATCATGACCCTAAAACCTTTATCCTAATTTATGGATTTCATTAAAATATGCAGCACATGATGAATAAAATGCCTCAATTATATTTCATGAATGTAAAATAGCTCCAATTACATCATATGCGATTGTACTAAGGGCACTAATACTAAGAATCTCCCACTTGCACTAAAGCCAATCGCCATGGTATCTAATAGCCATGCTCTCTAAGTGGTGGTCAAATTGTTGCTGCGACAACGGTTTAGTGAAACAATCTGCAACATTGTTCTTTGTGTCGACTCGTTCAACATTGATATCACCTCTTCCAATGATTTCTTGAACTAGGTGATACAGTTTTAGGATGTGCTTTGACTTATGAGGGATCTTAGTTCCTTTACTTGTACAACTGCCCTAGTATTATCACAATATAGATGCACCAAGTTGGCTATTTATGGAACAACTCCCAACTTAGTGATAAACTTCTTTATCCACACTCTTTCCTTTGCGGCTTCACTTGCAACAATGTATTCTGCTTTAGTTACTCAATCAGCCACACTAGGCTATTTGGAACTCTTCGAACTTATAACCCCACCGTTCAGGGTAAACATGTACCCTAATACAGATTTACTATTGTCCAGATTTGTTTGAAAATTAGAGTCTATATATCCCTCTAGTTTCAAATCTAATCCACCATACACCGGAAAAACATTTCTAGTCCTTATTAAGTACTCGAGAATATTCTTTACTACTTTCTAGTGTTCTCTTGGATCAGCTTGAAATATGCTTATAACTCCTAAATTATAAGCCACATCAGGCTTGGTACAGAGCATGACATACATGATGGACTCTATTGTAGAAGCACAAGGAATCTCATTCATTATCTATCTTTCCTTAGATATTTTTGGTGACATCTTCTTGGAAAGATAAATGCCATGACTCATAGGCAAGTATCCACGCTTACTGCCTTGCATGTTAAACCTCTTCAACACAGTATCAATGTACCTAGATTGGGATAAACCTAGTAACATATTAGATCTATCTTTATAGATCTTTATTCCCAATATGTAGGATGCTTCTCCCAAATCCTTCATGGAGAAGTTCTTAGAGAGCCAAACTTTGATTGATTGTAACATTGGCACGTCATTCCCAATAAGCAATATGTCATCTACATATATCACGAGAAAAATGATAGTGCTCCCATTGACCTTTTTGTAAACACAAGGTCCATCCTCATTTTTTAGGAAAAATTACACGGTTAGTACAAAACGTTTTACTAATGTAACATTTTGATACAAAATTTTTAAAATGTAACTCCGTGATACATTTTCTTTTAAATGTGCTACACTTTAGTACATTCCGTCAGTTTTCTATTAATGCCATCTATATTTTCTGATGTGGCCCACTTACGTGGAGCCTTTTTTTTTATGTGGCCGATGTTTGGATTGAGTGGAGTCCTACATGGCTTAACGGTGGGACCCACCGCTCCATTTCCTTCCTTTTCCTTGCTCTATTTATTGACATGAAAAGGAAAGGCCTTGACTCTCTCTCTCTCATTGCACTTTCCCTTTCCCTCACTTTGTCGTTACTTTGTTCATCGCAGGAGCTCATCCTAATAGAAAATTATGGAGTCGCCGCTACCATTGTACAATTGTCGGGAAGTTGTGAACATGAAGAACTCATGGACAGATGCAAATCGGGGTCGGAGGTTCCTAGGATGCTGAAAATTTAGAGTAAGCTCACAAAACACGTAATTTTAGGGTTGATTGAAAGTTTAAAATTTATTATCTTTTAAACAAAATATGTGAAAATGCAGGCTTTTGGAGCATGTGGCTACTTCCAATAGTATGACCCACCCCTGCATTCTTATCCTAAGGCAGTTATTGTGGGACTTTTGCAAAAGATTTCAAATTTGGATGTTGAAGTGGCCAGAGGCAGAAGGAGAAGGAAATGGTTGTGATTATTGTGCTGCTTCTTTTAGTTTTTTCT
>CXYZ01006172.1:441284-456987 GCA_900006705.1 Sonneratia caseolaris
TCGTTAGGTAACGGGTCAAAGTTCATTGTTTTCAAACTTGTTCTTTGCAGTTCTTGGGGTTCTTTTTCACATTCGATTTTGGGTCTTATTGCAAGTTGGTGACGTTCTTATCATATTTGATATTGGGTTTCACCACGGGTCGGTAAGGATCACATCAACCTTCTTACTGGTCCTTCATCATCAATGGATTGTATGCTCAACACTGAATCTGACTCTTCACCAACATTTTCATTGTCAGAGTCCTCCAACATTTGACATGATTCAGGTTGTTTTCCTTTTGACCTTGTTACTAGTCTTCTTCCTGTATTTGAGCTTGTTTTTGCTTCTTTTGCTACCATTGATTTGGTTATAGGCCTCCTAGTATGAGTAGATTCATCTACTCCTCTTCCATCTTCTATATTGACATCGACATCATCTGTTATGTCAATGTCACTGTCAACAAAGTAAGTATCCTCACTCTCTGAACTACCATGATCAAACCAACCTTCATCTACATTCCAGTCCTCACTTTCATCACTATCAAGCTCATGCCCACTAGTTGCACCCTCACCTTCAGTAGCATCAACTCAAGCTCAACAGTTACACCCTCCCCTTTAGCAACATCAACCTTAGGCCCACTAGTTGTACCCTTGCCTTTAGTAGTATCAAGCTCAGTCGCATCAGTAGTATACCGGCAAATATTCCTAGCTGATTTGGGAGGAGGGAGAATCTTCCTTGCTTTCTTCAATGGTTGCTTCTTTTGTTGTGCATTGGTTTGCTCATCATCAACCAACTCCTCAATTACCACCAAAGAAGGATGTTTGCTGGCTTTAACTAGCTCTTATTTCACTTTTTCAGCAGACCTCTCATGAAGGTAAACATGAACATAATGCCCATTTTCACATGCTGCATTGGCCATCTCCAATACATCAATGTCGTACTTGAGGGGTTTCAATTCCTCCTTCAACTTATTCACATCAAAACACTAGTAATAATTTATGTACCCATCATATCCGAGAGCAAGAACATCTTCATCAATGTCCAAAAGACTAATACGGTACTTATTGCATAAATCCTTGATCTTGATACAACCTCCCTCATATGACAAATTACCTCTATCTCTAAATTGTCCACTATAATGGTACTCTATTGCGAACTCATCAGACCCTTCTGCAAACATCAAACAAATTGTAGGGACCACAACTAAATGAGAAAGATAATCATCATATGAAAAAAAACAAAGCACGGAGCATTTGAACTTACCATACTCGGGTGGAATGTCATCATCTTGCCTAAACAATATGAATAGTTTGCCAGTAGAAGAGGCACTAGGAGAGCCCGATGAAATTGATATCATTATAGGAGAGCTCCAATGACATGATGATTTTGACCCACGGGGAGAGCTCAACCAAGCTGACATTCTTACAAAACTTGACTAGATGACAGTTCTTACCTCTTTGCTTTTCGTCAATTCTCTTGATAAACGAACCCTAATCGATGTTGGAGGAACTTGGTTCAACGGTTCTTCAACATTCTCTCCACGAACTCAGCACGATTTTCAGTTTCAATACAAACCCTACACCCTGCTCTACGTTGATCTGGGGAAAATTGTCGTATGAAGCAAGCCTTCAATTCATTCCCGCCACTGTGCCACATAGGACTCCACTCAGTCCAAACATCGGCCATGTCAGAAAAAAGGCTCCACATAAGTGAGCCACGTCAGAAAATATAGACGGCATTAATCGAAAAATGATGGAATGTACTAAAGTGTAGCACATTTAAAAGAAAATGTATCACGGAGTTACATTTTAAAATTTTGTACCAAAATGTTACATTAGTAAAACGTTTTGTACTAACCGTGTAATTTTCCCTCATTTTTTATATAGTCAAACCTTTTGACTGTCTCATCAAAATAGATGTTCTAGCTTCTTGAAGCTTGCATTAACCCATAAATAGATTTTTGCAACTTGCATACTTTGTTTGGTACAATAAAAGAGACAAATCCTTTCGGTCGTGTCATATAGACGTCTTCCTCAAGATTTCCATTAAGGAAAGCAGTCTTGACGACCATTTGCCATATCTCATAGTCATAGTATGCAACTATAGTAAGCAAAATCCTGATGGACTTGAGCATTGCTGTTGGTGAAAAGATCTCATCATAATCAACATCATGTTTTTGTTTGAAACCTTTTGCAACCAATCTAGTTTTGTATATTACAACATTGCCATTTTCTCTAATCTTTCTTTTAAAGACCCATTTGCACCCAATGGTAGTTATTCCTTGTGGTGCATCCATCAAAGTCCATACTTTGTTGGAGTACTTGGATTTTATGGCAATTTTCTATTTTTCAATGTCAACACTTTTGACAGCTTCTTCATAATTCTGTGGATTGTCAACATCCATAACACTTGAATCTTGGTCATTCTCAATGGCCAGATTTAGTTTTTAAGGTGCATTACATACTCTGACAGTTCTCCGAGGAGATAGAGGTGGTCTTAGTGAGTTGATTGATTTTATATTAACCTGTTCCATCAATTGATGCAAGATTGGCTGTGGGTTAAGAGCTTTATTAAGTTCTACATTTCTTCCACTCCCACTATCTTGGATAAACTCTTTCTCTAAGAAAGTGGCATATCTGCTGACAAATACCTTTTGTTCAACACTAGAATAAAAGTAGTACCCCGAACTTTCTTTAGGGTATCCCACAAATCTACATTTTTCTAATCTTACACCAAGTTTGTTTGGATATTATATTTTCACATAAGTTGGGCAATCCTAAATCTTTAAATGTATAAGACTTGGTTTTTTACCCTTTCATATCTCATTTGGAGTGCTAGATATGGACTTAGTGGAAACTTTATTTAAAAGGTAGATAGCCGTTTCAAGATAATATCCCAAAATGATATGAGAAGATCAATGAAGCACAACATGGATCGCATCATATCTAATAGAGTGCAATTTCTCCTCTCAGTTATCTCATTGTGTTGAGGTGTGCCAGAAGTAGTTCATTTGGAAACTATTCTGTTCCCTTTGAGATAATTTAGAAACTCTCTAGTTAGGTATTTGCCACCTCAATCTGATCAAATGACCTTGATATACTTTCCAGTTTGTTTCTTAACTTCAGTTCAATATTCCTTGAATCTGTCAAAAGCCTCATATTTGTATTACATTAAATATATATATCTAAACCTAGACATATCATCTGTGAATGTTATAAAGTAAGAATATCCTCCTTTAACTTGAGTTGTCATTAGTCCATAGACATCAGTATGAACCAACTCTAACAACTTTGTCTAGTAAATGGAGCCTTAGTCATTTTTTATTTGAGATAAAATTCACAAGTTAATAGTGATTCATAATCATATATGTCAAAATATCCATTCTTATACAACTTATTAATCTTATTCTCATTAACGTGACCAAGTTATAAATGGTAGAGATATGTGAAATTCAGATCATCCATTTTTCTTTTCTTAACTTGTTCAACATGAAATATATCGCCATTAACTTCTAAAACCTATCAAATATGACAATATCCAACATTCCATCTCCACCTATAATACATAAAAATAGTAGAAACTTGATTAATTGAAATTCTAATTATAATAATAATATTTTTTAATTAAATGCAATATCAATGCCATGGACAATTTTGGCAAGGTGAAAATGACACCAAAGAAAGTCTTGCAGTTACGTGCTCATAGCTGACGAGGCATTACGTGCACACAAGAAGCAATACATGAGAAATCACTACTTACGTGATCGTTTTCCTGACTGTGAATTAGTCAGTCCAAAACGGAAACTCATCAGCACTAGAGACGTGTCATATTATCCACCGGTAACCCACCTAAGGATCTCTAATCCAAATCACCAATTGAGTGCAATTTAACTATGCCCATGACTCCAACAGGATCGGGCAATTAATATACAGTAAACTAGGTTTATGACTCAAAATTCTTAGGTTAGTACCTAAAAATTAATGGTGACTTCAGATTATATAATATATTATACAGTAAAGTTAGTTATTTGTTACGATATAAGACATTAATAATATAAAAAAAAAAAAACTAGTGTCCACGGGTATAGTCGGACTGACGGGCTCATGCTTAGAAAAGAGAGATTATCCACTAACAGCGACGCCTGTGGCAATCGAATTCTACTACTGGAAGCAATTTCTCATCCAACCAACCTTCCCAAGAATCCTCACTCTTAGGGAGATGAACAGGGCCTTCACCTCAAATTGTCCAATGCCAATCGAAAAGTAACTCGAGACATCCTCCCCTTGAAAAACCTCCAAACAGCACGGCATCGAGTCAGAAAACTTATTGCCATGAAACTACTCAAGACGTGAACAAAAATGAAGAGCGTCGAGCACTGAAAAATCATTCTCTCCTTCCTAACTGATTTGAAATGGATATACCCTCAAGAGATTGCCAAACCAGGGAGAGCCTACTGACTGCAGAAAAAAATTGCAGCTACTCCAACCACCAATGAAACATGAAACATGAAACATGACTTGCACTATAGCATATAACCTAACTAGCATAGCATTGACAATGGGAACTTCCTGGGTCAAGCTTCAGTTGCCAAATCCACAAGCACGAGGTTGTGTTCCTTCTTACACTTTAGTCAACTTTGGTGCATTAGCACTTCAACTGGCAAACGTTCTCTAGACATTTGCTATGTACAGCTTTCAGCTGCTCAACACAATCCTGTTAAACCATTCACTGAAAGTTAGTTGATCCTTGACAGTTAGCTGCACCAAATTGCAGATGCAGAGGATCCCAGTGCAACATTTCCAGACCCACTCCTCAACCTGAATCCTTCTTTGCAAGTTCCGCAGCAGTTAAATCCATACAGAAAGGAATTAAACAGAAGCAAAGAAACTAATGGAGAGAGTTTTGGGACGTATAAGGGCACTTAAAGTCATCTGTCCCGCTTTCAGCTTGCATCCACATAGCTTGTTCGAGCATGCATGCATTGACCCATGAGATAATTAAAGTCAAGTCACAAAGTGTTAGTGTAGGTGCAACAGCATTATGGATACTGTAGTGAGCAACCAAAGTACTGCACCAGTTAGTCAACCAATTAGATTAGTTACCTCAGCAGATGCAGAGGTCCAGAGTTAGTTGGAGCCGGAGGCAAAGCCCTCTTATAAGGGAAAGGACAGGCCCTCATTAGCTGCATAAAAAAAAACCCAATATTTCATGTGCAACTGCAGAGAGCAAAACAAAATAAAACACGAACAAAATACTCTTATTACATCCAGTGTAGATGATATTCTTCTTTGGGTACAATTATTGCATAAAATAGTCTCCAGAGAACAAATCAAAAGACTCAACATATTTAGCTGATTCCCGACCTGAAATATCCACCATCCCTTCCACATTTTTTAAGCCAGTGCATACTGGCATGTTCTCTTCCCAAGAAGAGAAAGTAACCTCCGATTGGATATGATCATGAAGCTCATTACGAAGGAAGCCAGCTGTCTCATCAACATCTCCATTCATTTCTCCTCCTCAATAGTCAAGCACACCAGATTTGGTGCAATTTAGCTGCACAATCTCACAGTACATGCAACAGTCTGAGCCCAGAACTTGAGCCTTGCTTTCACATCTTCTGGATGGTCACCTAAAATTATGAAAAATAATGGGGCGAGTAAGAATAACAGGTATGGCGCCCATCTTATAATAGTCATAAACAACAGCAGCGATTAGCCCAGTTAATTGATCTTGTCAACAAACACTTGTCTCCATATCTTTGGCCGGTCAAACTCAAAGTACATCTAACTAGGGCTTCTGCCAATTTAATCTCCCACCTGGGAAGGGCTCCTAGAAGATTAATTAGATACAACCATCGTATATTAAAATCATAAAGCATTGTTTTCTAGAATATACTCCCAATTATAATATTAGAAAGCCAGAAATATGGTTTTATCTTATAGCTGGTATTTCTGCAGTTTACAGGATCATTTGATGATAAACTGTCTCAATACTATTCTCAAACAAGTAAACCCATGGACAAGGAAGTCAATCAATTCTGAGAAAGTCCAAAATTCTTAATCTACAATCCCAGAAGACAAAGACATTAGATTTCTTTATAAAATTGGGTGATGAGTCATTTTAAGATACCCTGCATAAGTTAGAAATACAATGGGCCCTTCATCTCACGAGTTTATGACATAAAGAACGTTATTCTCCCAAACCCATCACCATACTGGAGAAGTCACTGCCATTTTAAAGCAATAACCTTGCGCATAGTTTAATAACCATTGCAACGAAATGGTCACTACTTTGAGTCGGGACTCAGCATAAGCAAAAGCTTCCCCAGTGATGGCAAAGATAATCACCCATCTAAATGCCAGAGAATAGAATCCAGATTTCATTAACGCAGGCATATTGCTGACTGAAGCTAACCACGAGATTTGATCTTGGGAGAAATGAAATGCAGCAGATACAAAAGATAAATTGGCTGTACTTCGAAAGGACTTCTACTGAAAATTCTTACCTGGGCTAGAGATCCGCCAATTGGCAACAGGGCTGACAGCCGAGTCAGGCACCGAATCCGGCGATTCCAGTTCCCTCTCTAGCGACTTCAGGCTCTCATCATTAAATTTCTGGCTCATCGAGTAGCACAGCTCAAGCGCCGGCAAGGTACTGCACAGCTCAGGAATCTCGTCATAGCTAAAACCAAAGCCTAGATCCAAGCAGCCCTTCAATTCATCCAAATCCTCGTCCGTTAAGCTTCTCGTCCTCACCAGATCGTCCTCGTCGCCGATCGCGTCCACGTAGCCCTCTAGCAGCACCTAATTCTTCTTCTTCTTAACCGGATTCTTCACTCTCCGGTCGCCTCTCTCGTTGCCTCCCACGGCTCTCTTGCTCGAAAACAGCCACCCAGCGTCGCTCCGGTGATCAACATCTGGGGATTCGACGCCAACTATGAAGGTCGAGTAAACCTCTGTTTCCATCTCGCTATGAATCCTACCCATCTCTCTGTCTATTAGATGTGCTGTCTGCGTGAGCCTGAGCGGAGACGGGCTGCTTTTTAAAGCTGTGTTGCCCCCAGCAAAGAAAATTCACGGTTTTCATTTTATTAAATTAGTTTAAAACAATTCGAGCGAAAAATGAAAGATAAAAATAAATTATTTGTTTCTTAGGAAAAACTGTTTTTTACATCACTATTAATTGTAAAATTTCTTATAATATTAAAACTAAATAAATAGTAAAAATTATCATTAACTTTTCAATTTTTTCTTCAAATTGTCACGACCCTTATATTGTCAAAATTTTCCAGTAAATACTAACATGACCTATTGACATGGACTATGTGTCAACATGTAACATTAGCATAATCACACAAAGTATCCATGTGGCATAAAAAGGATATAGCCTTGTCACTATGTAATGGAAAAAATGATGAAGTAAGAATTCATGATATTTTAGGGAAAATTTTTAAAAATTCACGATAATTTTTATTATTTATTTAGTTTGTAGTATTATAAGGAATTATGTAATATATAATGATATGCTAAACTATTTTTCTTTTTTTTTTTTGTAAAAGAAGTTAGTACTCATTATTGGAAGTGTTCAAAGTTTTTTGTTTAAATTTAAATATATTAGATAAATTGAGCAGTTAATATGTCATTACCACAAATTTATTAGAAGATCTAGTATACTATAAGAATCCGATATTCTTCTAGAATCATTTCTAGAGAGTGTGATTCTATTATATTTCTGACACACTAGAGAAGAAATTTAAACTTCAAATCTCCAATTTACCTAATTTATTTATTATATGTGAATAATTTTCTTTCGTTGAACTTGGGGCAATACAACATCTAGTAAAATTTAGCCAAAAGGAGAAAATATTTTATACTATGATTATATCAATTAGCATATATTTATTTTCCTATTTTAAGAAAGTATATTCACCCATATGAAATTTGACCGAACCCTAGCTTGATCCAAGTTGAGTACATTAGTTATGATGCTTTAAAGGACGAGCTAATAGAGGACTTAGGTTAATGCTTGAGAAGTAATTGGATTAAGATCTATGTGATATTTATAATGAGCTTGATATACACTCTACATAAGAATAGTTCCACCGTAGCATGTATTTCATACTATATGTGCTTGAGTGACCTATTTAGAAAATGGATGAATAGATCTTTGAATAGATCTTTGCCTTATCAGTGTGTAAGTCATAAATAATATCATAGTACCCTTAGTCTCTTTCGACTATATCAAAAAGTGAGGAGTTGATAGCCACTACTCTAGTGTGTTACCTATGGTTATGATTGATTTGGTTGGTTGGGGCACTGTCGGGAAGGCAGTCAATTTTGAATAGAGTGATAGAGGTGAAGGGAAGACTATTTCAATCACATCTTGATAATTGTATTCTAAGACATTTCAATTATTTCACTATTAGTTTTGATATAATTATGAATATAGAATTGTGAGAAGTTAAGTATGCCCTTTTCAAGGAATTAGAGATACTTAACTTCGTTTTAGGGTTGATACCTCTATGTTGGCTCTAATGAGTTTCTAATGTAAGCCCCCTACCTCTTTGTGTACTCAACAATTTGTATGGCACATTTATTTGTATGAACCTTTCTCTAATGGTTGTAAGCAACATAGTATCAATTCGATTACCCAAGTGTGAGTGGGAGATGAAAGACATTAGATCCGCCCATGTGAAATCTGACCAAACCCAAGCCCAATCCAAGTTGAATGCATTGATTAGTAGAATAATTTCAAATAAATATAAGCAAATCAATGACATTCAATTAGCTTTGTAACCTCCTCGTGAATGACCATCTAATGTTTCCTCAATTTAATTGAGGATTTATGCTACTAAATAGAGTGTGGCATGTCGAAGAGCAGAGGGACATGGATTGGAAAGGAAAACAAAGAAAGAAAGTTCAGGCTTTCTTTTTGTACGTAGCTCCCATTAGAAATTAAGTGTGAAAGTACATGTAATATTGATAGAAATTGGTTTCAACTCTAATGTGTAGTGAGAATCCATCGTTGACTCGTATGTTCATACAAGTATATGTGATTCAATCTCGTATTATAATATTAAGTTCATTGGTTTAATTCTTCAAAGTATTTTTAAAATTAATAACGTATTTTACGTTATATAAATAAAAATGATATATTATATATGTGTAGAATTCCAATACTTGTTTTATTTCATAGATACTTTTTTGGAGTTCACTAACTCCTTTTAGGGTTTATTAATATTTATTAATTTTTTTAATAATTAAAATTTATTAATTTTTTATTAGATGATTATACCATATCAATATAAAATATTATATAACAATTATATAAAATACCTTTCTCCTATCCGAGATTAAAAACTATTTCTAATTTTTTTAATCTCATATTAGGTTTCTATTTTACACACCACAAGTAGAAGTTATTAGAAAATTCTTAATGTAAAAAGTGAGAAATATAATGTTAAATTTGGATAGCATAAATTCATTATTTATTTATTTTTATCACACTCACCTTTTCTCTCAATTTCTTCTTCTCTAAAATTTTATACTTGTCAATTTCGAAGTTTTCTCGTTCTAGTATTCTTTTTTTTCTTATTTATTTTTATGTATAATATTCCATAATATAATAGAATATAACTAACCTAAGTATTCTTTTTCCCCAAGAAAAAACCTCTATTTAGTCAACCATGATACATGACCAAATTTACTAAAAGAGTGGTGGATGCATGGAGCTGTATTTTATACAATGATTATATATATTAGCTTAATATTATCTTTATTTTTATCTAATAATTATACTTTTAATGATTCATTAATTCCTTTTTAGGGTTTATTTTAATATTTTAAAGTTTTTTAATAATTAAAAAAATTGACAAACATGTGAATTTTTATTGGAATATTACGCCACATTACGATGTTACATAGTGTGACCATTGTATAAGAAACATTCGGAGAAGGATGTGAGGTCAATTGGGGAATTCAATAAAATGGTACTAGATATAGATTTAGTGGAGTGTGGATATAAAGGGCTTGCTTTTACGCGGTGTAATAATAGGAAATCAGGAATAGAGCTTGGGAAAGAATTGATAGGCTATGCAGTTCAAATTGGTTGTAGATGGGTTTGAGCTGTGCCTTTCTGGTGAGTTTAAATGAGAGCGAGATTTGAACTATTAAATTACCACTCTTAGTTTGATATGCATATGTTATGTTGGAAACACAGGTATTTGTGCGTATTATGACCATTGATCAATGTACGTTGTATTAGTTCGATATCTATTCTCATTGAATACATTTTTGGGTTTGAATATTGTAATTAACAAAAATTGATATGAGAAGAGCTTTTTACCCCTCCACAAATGAATTCAACTTAAACGTATATTAATAAAAAAATTATTTAACTTTTAAATATTAAATAGGAAAAATCTTATTGCTCAATGGTTGCACTGCAGTCAGTTGTCTTTCCTTGTATCAAACTTACATGTCTTGTGAAAAATAATTGTAGCTCAGCTCAAAAAGTTGTAATCTTGAAATTACAATTTTTTTAAAAAGGTATAATAATAATAATAATAATAATTTAAATGGTTGAAAATTTTCTCTCTATCTCTATCGGAGATACAATCACTATGCCAAAAAAAAAATTCCCAGTTAAATAGTTTATAATGGAAAAGAAAAATGAGTGAGCGAGTCAAGCGATGAAGAATGTGGCATAGGACAGGTAATTGAGTGAGGTCCCCATGGTTGGGTCAGTCTTTTCCCATGTAAGACAGTGACGGCCCAACAACCCCCGTGGCCTGTCTGCACCCTCCGGCAGGTTCAATTATTCAGCCGTTCGACTGGACCAGGACGACTCTCAGACCTTTTCTGTTTTCTTTTTGGTCCCAATGCATAACTTGAAATTGGACAATTCCTTCATGTTAAAGGCTACACACACACACACATATATATATATACACGTATAGTGTATATTATTGTATTAGTTTTTTTCCCTGTCAACATCAATGTAGGGTTCTCACATAGTTATATTATTAGTGATAAATTTCCGACAAATTTGTATATATTTACTTAAATTTTATCATAATTTTTTTATATTATATAAGCAATATAAGCCTAAAAGGTTATAGAAGAAAAGAAGAATGAAGATGTATGAAAAGTTTTACCATAATAATTGAAAGTTAAGTGAAGAGTAATATTATTATATTAAATCCTTTTTTTATCATAAACTTTATATATGCTCAAATAATTCAATATACTTACTATATTGGATAATATATTTGAGTATAATCTTAAAGAAAATTAATCAAGAATAAAACTTTCAACTAAAATTTAAAATTTCATGTAATTTAACAATATAGTGACACCATCTTAGCCTCTATTTGCCCTGTTTTGCGTGGTTAATGTCAGACGAAACACACATATTTTAACTAAATTATAAAACTTAAAATTCAGATTCTCGAATCTGATAAATTTATGGATAAAAGTGTTGGTACATTCATAGTAGGATGAAAACATTTTAGAGGCAATCTTGCCTAGTCAATCCAATTATATTATGTTATATTTGCTAGGTCTGAACTTGGATATCGAATCAAGTAAGATGAGGAAAAAAGCGTCAAATTACCCATTCGCCCAATTCGATGTATCAAATATCACATTTGTTGCCCTTTCACCTCTTTGTCCGACAAAGCAGTTGCAGTCGGACTGCCCTTCACTGATACAACTAAGATACAAGTAGGTATTTTCAAAATAGCTCGATGAATTAAATCAAAGAATTCAGAAGAATGGAGCATGACTAAATCACATACAATTGTACGAAACACATAAGTGGTAGTGGATTTTTATTATGTATTCGAGTGGGAACTAATCTCGATTCACTACACGCTTGATCTCTAATGGGATCCACAAACATATAAAAACCCAACCCTACCATTTTTTCCTCTCCAATTTCTGTCGGTGTACGAATAATTTAATAAAGTGTTATCGACAGCCCTTGGTCAATCATGGACTATGCGCTCGGTCGAACATAGGCTGTGCCCTACTCTACCATGAGCGATGCCCTTCTCTCTGGTTCCAGTGTTGGCTACTGTGTTGGTGGTATTGAATGCCGTGTTGCGGTCTGTCCATCGGTTGCCCCCCTCAGGCAGTCGTTGGATGATGAAGTAGTCCCCCCTTGTGCCATGCATGCCACCTTGCAATGGTTGCCCCCAGTGGCCCAAGGGAGTTAGTTTGATCTCTTAGATGCCGAATATTCCATGGGCGCATGGCTCTCGGGCGAATTGTGCTCTCGATCGTGATGCTTCGTTAGAATGACTCTCGTTCCTCGCCTACATTGCCTCAGGAGCTCTGCTGAAGGGGTGCTCAGTGGGTAGAATGTTGTCAGTGAATGCTACCCGGTTGACCTTGCCAGTAGTCATATGCTTGTCTCAAAGAATAAGCTATGCATGTGTAAGTGTGAACTAATTTAGACTATAAAATTGCGAATGACTCATTAAATCAGTTATAGTTTGTTTGATGGTATCTCCTACTCAGATAATCGTAGTAATTCTAGAACTAATACATGCAACGAACCCTGACTTTTGGAAGGAATGTATTTATTAGATAAAAGGTTGACGTGGGCTTTGCCTAATGCTCTGATGATTCATGATAACTTGATGGATCGCACGTCTAGCATGTTGGCGATGCATCATTCAAAATTTTGCCCTATCAACTTTTGATGATATGATAGGGGCCTACTGTTACGGCCATGAGTTATGAGCTGGAGAAATGCGTACCGCAGGTTGTGCCTTGCGATTGCAGGAGCACATACATGCTAATGCAGGGCACGTGGAGACAATGTTTGTGGTCAAGAGGCTAAGATGGACAAGAGACTTGCTTGAGCAACCAAGTGGACTAGTGCGAAGCAAGGACTTGGTGGACGGAAGGCAAGTGCCATGGCCTTGGGGTCGATGTTGTTCAACCAATGCAAGGTGGATGATCACTAAAGACAACTCGGGAACGCTGAGGCATGAGCGGGAGAGTGATGGAGAGGTGCTTGATCACTTCATGCTAGGGTAGATCAAAGGAGCCATGTGTTGTTGGTTGGCGACAGTGCACAGTAGACGAGTGGAGAAGCAGACACACAAGTGGAGTCTTGATCATGTGGGACCCAATGATCGAGTGTGTGGAGCGTGACTACTCATAGAAGGTGTGTGGGATGCTGTGGAGTGCAGGATTGGTGCTCATAGGATAAGGATCATTGACACCAACATGGAAAGGATTGATTGATTCCTTATGCGGAGTGGTTGGTGATCAACAGGAACCAAGTGGGGCGCAAGTTGTCCAGGTGCGTTCGAGAAGCTGTCCAGGTGTGGCCAAGAAGCTGTCCAGGTGGGATGAACATGATCAAGATAGAAGATCATGTGATAACAGACAATCGGGGAAAGATTTTACCAAGATATGACAAATCAATCTATTATGGAAACAATCCTAGAGGTTGTAGATCGAGGGTCGAGATTGGACGGATTGATATCTGATGGAGAGAATCAAGGGATTCAAGTGTATCAGTTGCCATATCTAGTTTGTCAAGCACCTCTATATAAAAGGGGTTCAGTCTCATTCTCATACACGATCCAACATTCTCATAGGAGAAACCATAGAGGACTCAAGGCATCTTAGAGAGGAGAGCCAAGGAGAGTAGTTAGAGAAAACTGGGAAACATGAGGGAGAGTGTGGGGGGCAGAGCATAATGTTACTGTTGCAAGTTGTAGCTCAGCGGTGAGAGGGGAGTAAGTCCCATTTACCCTTGAAATGCTGAAGTGTGTTGAGTTAGGGTGTGTCGAGTGAGAAGTGTAAGCAGCGCGAAGGTTGTGAGGCATATACTTGACAGGCTAAGTGAGTTTGCTCTTTTAAGGGGTTTTTCATACTTGTACAATTGTGAATACAAGTAGAGTTTTTCCTTCGTATATTACTCATGTTTGTTTCCTTGTGGTGTGATTGTGTGCCAGGTTAACCTCGATGGTGAGTAGGGGCTCGTTGGTAGGCGAAGTTGTCAACGCCAGTGGGACGCGGAAAAATTCGATCCTTGCATTGGTCCTGTGACACCTACCATGGTGGTGATAGGTGACAAAGAATTAGGGTTTGATTTTGGAGAGGAAGCCTGAGAAACGGCTACCACATCCAATGAAGGCAAGAGGCAGGCAAATTACCCAATCCTGAGATAGGGAGGTAGTGACAATAAATAACAATACTGGGCTCTTTGAGTCTGGTAATTAGAATGAGTACAATCTAAATCCCTTAACAAGAATCCATTGGATGGCAAGTGTGGTGCTAGAAATTGCAGTAATTCCAGCTCCAATAGCATATATTTAAGTTGTTGTAGTTAAAAAGCTCGAAGTTGGACCTTGGGTTGGGTTGACCGGTTTGCCTTCTGGTCGGTGTGCACCGATCAACTTGTCCCTTCTATGGGGGATGTGCTCCTAGACTTGATTTGTCGGGTCGTACCCCGGTGCTATTACTTTGAAGAAATTAGAGTGCTCAAGCAAGCCCATGCTCTGAATACATTAGCATGGGATAACATCATAGGATTTCGATCCAAGGATCAGTGGATGTTGCTTTTAGGACTCCACTAGCACCTTATGAGAAATCAAGGTTTTTGGGTTTTGGGGGGAATGTGGTTGGAAGGCTCAAACTTAAAGGAATTGACGGAAGGGCACCACCAGGAGGGGAGCCTATGACTTAATCTGACTCAACATGGTGAAATTTACCAAATCCAGACATAGTAAGGATTGATAGAGTGAGAGCTCTTTCTTGATTCTATGGGTAGTGGTGCATGGCAGTTCTTAGTTGGTGGAGCAATTTGTTTGGTTAATTCCGTTAATGAATAAGACCTAAGCCTGCTAACTAGCTATGTGGAGGTACACCTCCACAGCCGCTTAGGCCAAGGATGTTTGAGGCAATAATAGGTCTGTGATGCCCTTACATGTTCTGGGCCTCACACACACTATACTGATGTATTCAATGAGTCTATAGCCTTGGCAGACAGGCTCGGGTAATCTTTGAAATTTCATCATGATGGGGATAGATCATTGCAATTGTTGGTCTTCAAGGAGGAATTCCTAGTAAGTGCGAGTCATCAGCTCGTGTTGACAATGTGCCTTCACTTTGTACACACTGCCCGTCACTCCTACCAATTGAATGGTCTGGTGAAGTGTTCGGATCGTGGTGACGTGGGCACTTCGTCGTTTACGACGTCGCAAGAAGTCCACTAAACCATATCATTTAGAGGAAGGAGAAGTCGTAACAAGGTTTCTGCAGGTGAACCCGTGGAAGGATCATTGTCGATTCCTGCAAAAGTAGAATGACCCGTGAACACATTAACACAATGCCGGCCGGGTGGGCACTCTTGCCGGGCCGCTGGGAGGACGTGGACCCTCTGCCATCCCTGTGCTCCTAACCGTACAATGTACCCTAGCATGGGATGCGCCAAGGATCTAGAACATGAGAGGCGTTGCCCCAAGCGCTTCCCCCATGTGGGATCAGCTCGAGTGACCTCGCTGCCTCCAATGCGACAACGACGACTCTCAGCAATGGATATCTTGGCTCTTGCATCGATGAAGAACGTAGCAAAATGTCGTACTTGGTGTGAATTGCAGAATCCTGTGAACCAATGAGTCTTTGAATGCAAGTTGCGCCTGAAGCCCCTTTCAGCCGAGGGCCTCTAATTCACGTCACGGGCGTGGGGTGGGGGGGGG
>CXYZ01006172.1:470333-481513 GCA_900006705.1 Sonneratia caseolaris
GACGTTGCGAGAAGTCCACTGAACCTTATCATTTAGAGGAAGGAGAAGTCGTAACAAGGTTTCCGTAGGTGAACCTGCAGAAGGATCACTGTCGATTCCTGCAAGAGCAGAACGACCAGTGAACATGTGAACACAATGTCGGCCGGGTGGGCACACGCTCGCAGGGCAACTGGGATGACGCGAGCTCTCTGCCGCCCCCATGCTCCTGACTATACAACGTACCCCGGCACGGGATGCACCAAGGAACTAGAACAGGAGAGGCGCAGCCCTGGGCGCTTCCCCCATGTGGGTTCAGCCTGGGGCACCTCGCCTTCTCTAGTGCAACAACGACGACTCTCGGCAACGAATATCTCGGCTCCCGCATCGATGAAGAACATAGCGAAATGCAATACTTGGTGTGAATTGTAGAATCCCGTCAACCATCGAGTTTTTGAACGCAAGTTGCACCCGAAGGCCCCTTCGGTTGAGGGCACGCCTGTCTGGGTGTCATGCAACAGGTCGCCCCCAGCCACCCAATGCCTCTAAGTCACGTCATGGGCGTGCGGCGGCGGCGGGGTGTGGAAGTTGGCCTCCCAGGGCATCCCCGCCGTGGCTGGCCCAAAAGCAAGTGATGGAGCAACACACTCCGCGATGCGCTGTGGTGGTAAAAGCGCCCCTCAGGCAACGGTCCAGACCGTCTCTCCCTTGGCGCTCAGCGGCCTTCCATCCGAAAAGCATGCGACCCCAGGTCAGGCAGGGCCACCTGCTGAGTTTAAGCATATCAATAAGCGGAGGAAAAGAAACTAACAAGGATTCCCCTAGTAACAGCGAGCGAACCGGGAAACGCCCACCATGAAAATCGAGCACCTGCGGCGCTCGAATTGTAGTATGGAGAAGTGTCCTCAGCGACAAACTGGGCCCAAGTTCCCTGGAAATGGGCGCCATAGAGGGTGAGAGCCCCGTTATGTATGGACCCTGTCACACCATGAGGCACTGTCGACGAGTCAGGTTGTTTGGGAATGCAGCCCCAATCGGGCAGTAAATTCTGTCCAAGGCTAAATATGGGCGAGAGATCGATAGCAAAAAAGTACCACGGGGGAAAGATGAAAAGGACTTTGAAAAGATAGTCAAACAGTGCTTGAAATTGTCGGGAGGGAAGCGGTGTGCCCCAGTCGGATGTGGAACGGCAATGAGCCGGACCGCCGATTGTCTCAAGCCGTGGACCGATGCGGATTGGGGCATTGACCCAAGCCCAAGCCTTCGAAATGCTTGCAGAAACATCATGGCCTCGATCGTGGTAGGCAGCGTGCACCTCTCGGCATGCCTCAGCACCTACACGCTCCGGGCATCGGCTTGTGGGCCCCTCATTCTGCCCGTTTTGAAACACGGACCAAGGAGTCTGACATGTGTGCGAGTCAATGGATGAAAAACCCATAAGGCGCAAGGAAGCTGATTGGTGGGATCCCCAGCGGGTGCACCACCAACCGACCTTGATCTTCTGAGAAGGGTTCGAGTGAGAGCATGCCTGTTGGGACCCGAAAGATGGTGAACCATGCTTGAGTGGGGCGAAGCCAGAGGAAACTTTGGTGGAGGCCCGCAGCAATACTGACATGCAAATCGTTCATCTGACTTGGGTATAGAGGCAAAAGACTAATTGAACCGTCTAGTAGCTGGTTCCCTTTGAAGTTTCCTTCCGGATAGTTGTAGCGCGAGGCCGCGCTCTATCCGGTAAAGCCAATGATTAGAGGCATCAGGGGCACAACGCCCTTGACCTATTCTCAAACTTTAAATAGGGAGGACGGCGCAGCTGCTTCACTGAGCCGCGCCACGGAATTGAGAGCTCCAAGTGGGCCATTTTTGGTAAGCAGGATTGGTGATGTGGGATGAACTGGAAGCCGGGTTACGGTGCTCAACTACATGCTAACCTAGAACCCACAAAGGGTGTTGGTTGATTAAGATAGCAGGACGGTGGTCATGGAAGTTGAAATCCGCTAAGGTGTGTGTACGAACTCACTTGCCGAATCAACTAGCCCCGAAAATGGATGGCGCTGAAGCGCACGACCTATACTCAACTGTCAGGGCAAGTGCCAGGCCCCAATGAGTAGGAGGGCGTGGCAGTCGCTGCAAAACCTAGGGTATGAGCTTGAGCAGAGTGGCCGTCGGTGCAGATCTTGGTGGTAGTAGCAAATATTCAAATGAGAACTTTGAAGGCCGAAGTGGGGAAAGGTTCCATGTGAACAGCACTTGTACATGGGTTAGTCATTCCTAAGAGATGGGGGAAGCCCATCTGATAGCGCCCCATGCGCGAGCTTCGAAAGGGAATCGGGTTAAAACTCCTGAACCGAGACATGGTGGCTGACGGAAATGTTAGGGAGTCTGGAGACGTCAGCTGGGGCCTCGGGAAGAGTTATCTTTTCTGTTTAACAGCCTACCCACCCTGGAAACGGCTCAGCCGGAGGTAGGGTCCAGCGGCTGGAATAGCACTACACATCATGTCGTGTCTGGTGCACCCCTGGCAGCCCTTGAAAATCCGGAGGACCAAGTGCCACCCATGCCCGATCGTACTCATAACCATATTAGGTCTCCAAGGTGAACAGCCTCTGGTCGATGGAACAATGTAGGCAAGGGAAGTTGGCAAAATGGATTTGTAACCTCAGGAAAAGGATTGGCTCTGAGGGCTGGGCTCAGGGGTCCCAGTCCCGAACCTGTCGGCTGTTGGTGGACTGCTTGAGCTGCTCCAGTGGCAAGAGCGGGTCGCCACGTGCCGGCCGGGGGATGGACTGGGAATGGCTCCCCTCTGTGGGCCTTCCCTGGGCATCAAACAGTCGACTCAAAACTGGTACGGACAAGGGGAATCCGACTCAAAACTGGTACGGCGATTCCTTGACCAAATCCACAAACTCCATGGCCTATCGGTACGAATCATCAGCGACTGTGATCCTGTTTTTCTTAGTAACTTCTGGAAGGAATTGTTTCGACTACAAGGAGTTGAGCTTCGTTTCTCTTCTGCTTACCACCCACAAATTGACGGACAAACTGAGGTCCTCAATCGATGCCTGGAGTGTTACCTACGCTGCATGTGTGGGCAACACCCACAGCGATGGCACAAATGGTTGGCCTTGGCAGAATGGTGGTACAATACCACCTACCATTCGGCCACACGCACGACCCCTTTCCAAGCTCTTTATGGCTTCTCACCTCCAGTACATGTCCTTTACATCCCTCGAGACTCCCAGTTGGAAGCAGTCAACCAGCTGCTCACAGAGCGCGAGCAAGCCCTTACTATCCTCAAAGCTAATCTCCGAAAGGCAGAAGACCGCATGAAGACATTGGCTGACAAGCACCACTCGGAACAATCCTTTGAGGTTGGAAATTGGGTGTTCCTAAAGCTGCGGCCCTACCGTCAAACATCCTTGAGGTGCCAATCATTCTCCAAACTAGCTCCACGATACTATGGGCCATTTGCTATCCTGGAAAAGAGGGGGCCTGTTGCTTACAAGCTCGCTTTTCCCGAAAATTGCCGCATTCACCCTATCTTCCATGTATCCCTCCTTAAAAAGGCAGCCGGGCCCCCGACCACGAACTCTGTTGTACTAACTAATGAGGTGCAGTTGTCCCCGCCTCAACTGGTGGCCATCCTTGATAGAAAGATGGTCAAACGAGGAAATCGGGCAGCAACCAAGGTTCTAGTGCAATGGTCTGGATTGCCACTTGCGGAAGCCACGTGGGAATTCCTCTATGACTTACAACAGAAGTTTCCTACCTTGAACCTTGTGGACAAGGTTCCAGAAGGGAGGGAGTACTGATGTGTGCTAGGGATAGAAATGGGACAACTTGTAAAACGGGGGAGTGAATTGAAACATAAAAGTAATTGGAGGGCTTCCTTTGTAAAGACTTTACTGGTTTCTGTTATGGTAGTTACTGCAGGGGAGTCATTAGGGTTGTTACCCTGTATTGACAGAAGGGTATAAATAGAATAGGGACGGAGGGAAAAAACAAGAATGAAAAAGTGAATAAACCTTCCTTCCTGGTTTGATCTCTTCTTCCCCTCTTCTTCTACCTTCCTTTCCCCACGATCCTACACGTCGAAACGCATCATTCTCCCTCTCATGCCACCTTCTTCCTTGATCCCTCCTTCTCTTCCTCTTCTGATTCCTCTTTCTCCCCCCGAACTAGCCTCGGTTCTCTGCCAGCGGCTGAGTTGCTGATTTGGTCCATAACGGTTTGTTTCAGAGTTTTAATCCCCGCTGCAACTTCGAAGGCCAAGAATCACCCATTTACCATCAACTCCCTCAATGTCTTCACTTGTTACAAAAAACACCCTCTTCTTTTATCTTTATTTACAGATTGACCCCTCAACTAAATTGACCATAACAGATACACCGAACCTGAGGCGCCTCTGGCTCCTCCCACCGCAATCGCCTCCAAAAGTTATGCGCTTTCAAAAAAAAGGGCCCAAAAAGACCAACTGTGCTGTCTGAATTTCTCATCTGAAGTTTTCCATCCGCGCTCTGCTGCCTGGGTTCCTGTTCTTCCTCAAGAACATTGCTGGTCGGGTTATGCAGAAGAACCATCCGGCTTGTTCAACTGGGTTACTCAAAGCGGTTACTGAACCGGGCACGATCTAACAACCCTACGGGGCGCCAATAATAAAACCGGCCCGTCACTTCTATTTCAGGTCTGCCGCCAATGGTACACGGTAACACAGCCGCGTTGTTAGGGTTGCGGCTACACTCTCCGTTCTACCTCCATCTTTTCTTCAAGCCAACAGTTGCAGCCCTCGATGGCCCGATGCTGTTAGGGTACTGCATCGTTGGATCCTGTCTATCTATTCCTCTTTGCATCATGGAGGTATATTCTTCCTTCGGACAACATTGCTATCTCTTTTCTTGGTGTCACCCTTCGTCGACAACTTGGTCAAACGGATCCTGGAATGATTGACCGTCTTCATTTGATGCATATGGAAGGATTAAGCTGGCAAAAAGTGAAAGTTTGAGGGAACAACTGTAATAAACTGGGGTCAAGTGAAACATATGTACTAATTGAAGGCCCATCCGGTGAAATTCCTATGCGGGGGCTGTTAAGCTTGTTAGGGGGTTAGGGGTTGTAAGCTTGCAGGGGAGGGTATAACCGAGCAGAATGTCCGGCGGGAAATATGTAAAAGGAATGAACAGTTTTTCTTCCCCTTTGGTGCCATCCTCTTCTCTCAGTTCTGTCTCCCTCTCCCTCTTGATTCTTCTCCTTCTCTTTCCCTTCTGATTCCTTTTTCTTCCTCCGAACCAGCCTCTATTCTCTGCCAGCGGCGCAGTTGCTGAATTGGCCCATAACATTGGTATCAGAGCACTGTCCTGGCACATGACAAACACTAGAGCACAAGAGGTGGGGTGAATCGAAGCCCTTTTTAGGGAACATGAACAACAGCTGTCAGAACTACGAGAGACCCTGACACACCATGATCAGAGGATTGATGAGCTCAGGATCGATATCCGTGGGATGTTCTGTGATTTCCTAGCACAGCAAGCTCAAAATCGGGGGGTGGAGTTGCAAGGAGCCGAAGCAGGACAACGGGGAGTGATGAATGGTGGAGGTTGCTATGCTAACACCTCGCGCATAGGAAAGATGGAGTTCCCAAGGTTCGCTGGGGAGGATGTGGAGGGCTGGATCTATCGTTGTCAACAATTGTTTGAGTTTGACGGGACCCCGAAGGAGTCTAGGGTCACACTAGCCTCAATCCACCTGGAAGGCAAGGTACTACAATGGCACCAGGCATTTCTACTGCAAATGGGCCACCGGGGGCGGGAGTTAGGGTGGCCTAAGTACACTGTCGCCATCTGCTCACGATTCAGCAGCCATGCGTATGAGGACCCCTTCTTGGAACTCAAGAATTTGTATCAAACGGGTTCACTACAGGAGTATTTGGACCACTTTGATATATTGCTTAATAAGGTACTTGTCACAGGGGTCGGAACTCACCCAAATTTNAAATCCAACATCAAGAACGTCTCGAACATGCGATAATGCCCAACATCAATATGTGGTAATGAACCCCACGAGCTACAAAGAGCAAATTTCGAAGGGTAGATTGATGAAAGTTGTCTTGGAACCCACAGATCTAATACCAATTGACGAGAACCTTAGCAAGTAGCAATGAAACCCAATACTGAAGACAACACGAACGAAACCAACATGCGATAAAACTCAACAAGAAAATGAGGTAAAGAACCAGAAGAGCTGCAATGTGCAGGTTACGAATGGTAGATTGAAGAAACTTGTTGCAGTACCCCAAGATCTAGTGCCAATTGATGGGAACCTTAGCAACTAGTGGTGAAAAGCAGTACTGAAGATGATAAGAACGTCCCCCAACAAGCGATAAAACCCAACATCAAGACAGGCGGTGCGCTTGGTCGACCACGGGCGATCCCTTGGCCGACCACGGGCAGTGCCTTGGTATACCACGGGCGGGGCGCTTGGTCCACCACGGGCAGTGCCTTGGTATCCCCCGGGCTACGCCTTGGTCGACCACGCCGACAGCCCCAGGTCAACCACGGGCGATACCTTGGTCGACCACGGGCAGTGCCTTGGTTTACCACGGGCAGTGCCTTGGTGAACCACTCGCAGTGCGCTTGGTCGACCACGGGCTGTGCCTTGGTATACCACGGGCTATGCCTTGATCGACCACGCCGACAGCCCCTGGTCGTCCACGGGCGATGCCTTGGTCGACCATGGGCAGTGCCTTAGTATACCATGGGTGGTGCGCCTGGTCGACCACGGGCAGTGCCTTGGTATACCCCGGGCGGTGCGCTTGGTCGACCACGGGCAGTGCCTTGGTCTACCACGGGCAGTGCCTTGGTGAACCACTCGCACTGCGCTTGGTCGACCACGGGCTGTGCCTTGGTATACCACGGGCTATGCCTTGATCGACCACGCCGACAGCCCCTGGTCGACCACGGGCAGTGCGGTGGTATACGACGGGCAGTGCCTTGGTAAACCACTCGCGGTGCGCCTGGTCGACCACTGGCAGTCCCTTGGTATACCAAGGGCTATGCCTTGATCGACCACGCCGACAGCCCCTGGTCGACCACGGGCGATGCCTTGGTCGACCATGGGCAGTGCCTTGGTATACCATGGGTGGTGCGCTTGGTTGACCACGGGCAGTGCCTTGGTATACCATGGTCTATGCCATAATAGACCACGCCGACAGCCCCTGGTCGACCATGGGCAATGCCTTGGTCGACCACGGGCAGTGCCTTGGTATACCAAGGGCAGTGTGCTTGGTCGACCACGGGCAGTGCCACGGTATACCACGGGCGGTGGGCTTGGTCGACCATGGGCAGTGCCTGGGTATACCACGTGCGGTGCGCTTGGTCAACCACGGGCAGTGCCCAGGTATACCACGGGCTCTGCCTTGATCAACAACGCCGACAGCCCCTGGTCGACCACGGTCGATGCCATGGTCGACTACGGGCAGTGCCTGGGTATACCCCGGGCAGTGCGCTTGGTCGACCACGGGCCATGCACGGTATACCACGGGCGATGCGCTTGCTCGATTGCGGGCAGTGCCTTGGTATACCACGGGCTATGCCTTGATCGACCACGGGCAGTGCCTTGGTATACCACGGGCGCTGCGCTTGGTCGACCACGGGCAGTGCCTCGGTATACCACGGGCTCTGCCTTGATCGACAACGCCGACAGCCCCTTGTCGACCACGGGCGATGCCTTGGTCGACTACGGGCAGTGCCTTGGTATACCCCGGGCAGTGCACTTGGTCGACCACGGGCCATGCCTTGGTCTATCACGGGCGGTGCGCTTGGTCGACCACGGTCAGTGCCTTGGTATACCATGGGCTATGCCTTGATCGACCACGCCGACAGCCCCTGGTCGACCCCGGGCGATGCCTTGGTCGACCACGGGCAGTGCCTTGGTATACCACGGGCGGTGCGCTTGGTCGACCACTGGCAGTGCCTTGGTTTACCACGGGCGGTGCGCTTGGTCGACCACGGGCAGTGCCATGGTATACGACGGGCTCTGCCTTGATCGACCACGCTGACAGCCCCTGGTCGACGACAGGCGATGCCTTGGTCGACTATGGGCAGTGCCTTGGTATACCCCGGGCGGTGCGTCTGGTCGACCACGGGCCATGCTTTTGTTTATCACGGGCGGTGCGCTTGGTCGACCACGGGCAGTGCCTTGGTATACCACGGGCGGTGAGATTGGTCGACCACGGGCGGTGCGATTGGTCGACCAGGGGCCGTGCCTTGGTATACCACGGGTGGTGCGCTTGGTCGACCACAGGCAGTGCCTTGGTATACCACGGGCTATGCCTTGATCGACCACGCCGACAGCCCCTGGTCGACCCCGGGCGATGCCTTGGTCGACCACGGGCAGTGCGTTGGTATACCACGGGAAGTGGGCTTGGTCGACCACGGGCAGTGCCTTCGTATACCACGGGCGGTGCGCTTGGTCGACCACGGGCAGTGCCTTGTTCTACCACAGGCGTTGCGCTTGGTCGACCGCGGGCAGTGCCTTGGTATACCACGGGCGATGCCTTGGTCGACCACCGGCAGTGCCTTGCTATACCACGGCCTATGCCTTTATCAACCACGGGCAGTGCCTTGGTATACCTCGGGCGGTGCGCCTGGTCGACCACGGGCAGTGCCGTGGTATACCACGGGCCATGCGCTTGGTCGACCACGGCCAGTGCCTTGGTATACCATGGGCGATGCCTTGGTCGACCACGGGCAGTGCCATGCTATACCACGGGCGATTCCATGGTAGACCACGGGCAGTGCCTTGGTATACCACGGGCGCTGCGCTTGGTTGACCACGGGCAGTGCCTTGGTATACCATGGGCGCTGCGCTTGGTCGACCACGGGCAGTGCCTTGGTTTAGCACGGGCAGTGCGCTTGGTTGACCACGGGCAGTGCCATGGTATACCACGGGCGATGCCTTGGTCGACCACGGTGACGGCCCCAGGTATACCACCGGGGATGCCTTGATCGACCACAGCAACAGCCCCTGGTATAGCACGGGCAATGCCTTCATCGACCGCAGCAACTGCGCCAGGTATACCACAGGCGATGTCTTGATCGGCCACCGCAACAGCCCCTGGTCGACCCCCGCAACAGCCCCTGTTTGTCCAGGGGCTGTGCCTTGGTCTACCACTGGTGGTGCTCTCAGTCGATCACTGTCGCTCATGGGCTGTGCCTTGCACTACACGAGACAGCCCCTGGTCGATCATGGGTGATGCACCGTGGTCTACCACGGGCGGCCCCTGGGGTATACCATGGGCGACACCGTGGTCTACCACGGGCGGTGCGCTTGGTCGATCATGGTCGCTCATGGGCGGATCCTTGCTCTACCTGCATCAGCCCTTGGCCGATCATGGGCGATGGCTAGTTCGACCACGGCAACTGTCCTGGTGTACCACGGCTGATGCCTTGGTCAACAAGGGGCAGTGCCTTCCTCTACCACAGGCAGTGTGCTCGGTCGATCACGGGCAGTGCCCTCAGTCGCTCACAGGCTGTGACTTGCTCTACCAGCGTCAGCCCTGGGTCGATCAACGGCGACGCCTTGATCGATCACAGCAACTACCCCTAGTATACCACGGGCGTTACCTTGGTCGGCCACAGCGACAGCCCCTGGTCGATCACGGGCGATGCCTTCATCGACCTCGGCGACAGCCCCTGGTCGATCACGGGCGATGCCTTCATCGACCTCGGCGACAGCCCCTGGTCGATCACGGGCGATGCCTTCATCGACCTCGGCGACAGCCCCTGGTCGATCACGGGCGATGCCTTCATCGACCTCGGCGACAGCCCCTGGTCGATCACGGGCGGTGCCCTCAGTCGCTCACGGGCTGTGCCTTGCTGCAGCAGCGTCAGCCCTTGGTCGACCACGGCGACAGCCCCTGGTCGACCACGGGCGATGCCTTGATCGACCCCAGCGACCGCCCCTGGTATACCACGGGTGATGCCGGCATCGACTGCAGTGACTGTGCGAGGTATACCGAAGGCGATGTCTCGATCGACCACTGCAACAGCCCCTGATCGAGCCCCGCGTCAGCCCCTGCTTGACCACGGGCGGTGCCTTGCTCTACCACTGGTGGTCTCTCGGTCAATCACTGTCGCTCATGGGCTGTGCCTTGCTGCAGCAGCGTCAGCCCTTGGCCGACCCCGGCGACAGCCCCAGGTATACCCTGGGGGTGCCTTGATCGACCTCGGCAACAGCCCCTGGAATACCACGGGCGATGCCTTCATCGACTGCAGTGACTGTGCCAGGTATACCGAAGGCGATGTCTTGATCGACCACTGCAACAGCCCCTGGTCGAGCCCCGCGACAGCCCCTGCTTGACCACGGGCTGTGCCTTGCTCTACCACTGGTGGTGCTCTCGGTCAATCACTGTCGCTCATGGGCTGTGCCTTGCACTACCAGCGATAGCCCCTGGTCGATCATGGGTGATGCCTTGATCAACCGCAGCGACTGCCCCTGGTATACCACAGGCAATGCCTTCGTCGACCACGGGCGGTGCAGTCGGACCATCACAGTCGCTCATGGATGGGTCCTTGGTCTTCCAGCATCAGCCCTTGGTCTATCACAGGTGATGCCTTGATCAACCGCGGCGACTGCCCCAGGTATACCACGGGCGATGCCTTGATCGACCACAGCGACAGCCCCTAGTATACCGTGGGCGATGCCTTGATCAACCACGGTGACAACCCCTGGTACACCACGGGCGATCCCTTGATCGACCACGGTGGCAGCCCCTGGTATACCACGGGTGATGCCTTGGTTGGACAACGGCCAGTGCCTTGTGCTACCACGGGCGGTGCACTCGGTCGATCATGGTCGCTCACGGGCGGATCATTGCTCTACCAGCGTCAGCCCTTGGTCGATCACGGGCGATGCCTTGATCGACTGCAGCGACTGCACCTTGTATACCACGGGTGATGCCTTGGTCAACCACGGCAACAGCCCCTGGTATACCACGGGCGATGCCTTGGACGACAACGGCCAGTGCGTTCCTCTACCACAGGCGGTCCGCTCGGTCGATCACGGTCTCTCAAGGGCGAATTCTTACTCTACCAGCATCAGGCCTTGGTTGCTCATGGGCGATGCCTTTATCGACCACAGCGACTGCCCCCGGTATACCACGGGCGATGCCTTGATCGACCGCAGCGACTGCCCCTGGTATACCACGGGCG
>CXYZ01006362.1:0-25175 GCA_900006705.1 Sonneratia caseolaris
ATATTCTATAATATTATATTGTAAAGATATTGTATGATATATCCAGAAAATATTCTAGAATATAAATATTTCCTAACTTGAAAATTTCCATAAATAGTTATTGTTTTGAAAGTTTCTATAAATAGTTATAGATTTGAAAGTTTTCTTAAATAGTTATAGCTGTCAGCAAGGTTCTAGAATTTCTATTGGGCTTGAATCAAATTGACATGGTTCTGCAGCTCACAAAAATGTCCTTCAATGGGCTCTGATGTATGTTTTTCTGCCATCAGCTTGTAAACCAACCCGTTAAGTGCCTCCTTGAACTTCTTAGCTCGTGCCCTCGTAATTGGTCCAACTGGAACTTGAATAGAATCCATGAAAGTTGGTTTGATTTCTGCATCAATTGAAACTTAAATAGAATCCATGAAAGTTGGTATGAGTTTTGCATCATGTAGAACTTAATCTCGCTTATGTCCTCCTTTAGGTGCTTGGGTTTCAGTATGCCCTAGCAACATATGGGTTGGCTGCTAATGAGCAATAGCCCGATGATTCAACTTCATGAGACAATGATGATGAATGCAACAAAGTTTTTCCAACAGGAAACTCATATACAGTCGAGTTTGAATTATTACTTCCAATATGCTTGGGTAATCTTCGAAAAGAACTAGAATGAGAGAACCAAAGAGAAGTAGAACAAAGATGCAAACTGACGAAAAGTGCCTATTCGTACACTACATCATCATTACATGTCAAATCAAATGTGCTAATCTATGGCGTACCATTTAATATTTTGGCCAGGCGCCTAAATTGTTCAATCATGTTATGTCACGGGTGATTACCTTACTATGCTGGATGGCACTCTACAGTGCGCCACTTGGCACAATGTACACATGGTGCCAAATGGCACATTGCCCTACCCCAAGTAAAAATAAAATAGCAACCAAGGAAGAAGGCCAAAGGAGGTTGCAGGGAAGAGAGAGAAGAGATAAAACAAAGGAGAGGAGGGGAGAGAAGAATGAAGAAAGGAAGAGAAAGAGAGAATCTTGATCCTGTATGCTCCGACTAAGGAGGAAAGTCCCCATCGAATCAATCTTAGATAGACTTGAGTAGAAGATCCCTGTGTGGGCTATGTTGAGCATTGTGGAGCATGCCTGCCAGCTATAGAGAAAGATAAAGCTTCGATTTAAAACTTTTTGGTTACCATGATTAATCAAGTGATTGCATAAGCCTCCTCCAAGAAGACAACAATTCCACAAGGGATCAATTGCCATAGAAGATTGATAAGTTTCCTACATCAAGATTTGAAAGAGAGAATTAATCAACTACAAGCAGTAACTAAGTGTCAATCAAGGATACTCCAATCACTAGATAACTAAGAAGAATGCCCACTTTGTTGAAAATATTTCTAATGCTCTAATCAAATAAGTGAAAAATATAATGAAATAGTCAAATTGAATTTCGATCATATGATCTAATACAAGTTCTAAAAATATTAGCTCGCCCATTTTATGTCACAGGCATGTCAATCGATCAAATTTTATTTTCTTCTCGCCGCTTTAGCAACCAACTTTGTGTTGTATAGATGGTCGAGCAGTCCTCCATATTTCAAAATATGAAGAGTTCTGCTGACCGGTAGCTCTTCTTTTTTACAGCTATAAAAGACGTGTGCAAAAGTATGGATGGCAGAATTGACGCGCCTCGGTCGATCCTTCCCGACTCAACCTATACATGGACCACACCTAACCCGTGCTAGATGGGGCAGGTCATTAGTTATCCCACAAATCTGTGAGGGCAGGTCATCGCCCAACGCAGCCCTACATCATTATATAATATATTATATATTTTTGTTATAGTTTAGGTTATATTTTAATTTAATTTTAATTGATTATTTATATAACTTGGGTTAAAGCTAGATGGGGCGAGTCAGACCCATCCTACACAGGTTGACTTCAGTGGTGAATCCATGTCGGGTCGACTAGCCAAGAGTATAGAGCGGGTTTGGGCCTTCATATATCCACCTCAATCCAGTGCCACGCATTCTGTATATAAAATGATAGAAGAAAGAGAAGAAATAATTAAATTTAAATTTTAAAATTTTTAAAAATTTATTGAGTACAGTATCATTATACTAATATCTTAAATCTATAGCACATAGATATGTGTAAATACTACCTATTCAAGTTTGCACATGTATCACCACATAAAAGGAACAAGGTGTGGAGTGCCTCTTGGAACAATAATCCAATCCATTAAAACTAAATCTCACATCAAATAATTTTAAAATATAGGAGAGTTGAATAATATAAATTTAGATTTATAGATGAACATATATTCAATCTCTTATAATAACATTCACTAAACTTTATACATTTGATTTGTGGATAGTTGTTTCATATTATTGAGGATGGATGTTGAGACTAAACCTCACATCGAAAAGATATAAAAAAAATTAAGAATCATTACTTAGATATTATGATTGACATAATCCTCATTGACTAAATTTTACACATCTCAAAATTAGAATGACAATTTAAGATGTTAACCAATTTAATAATGGTAAATACCTGTGTGATCATGATTATATGAAATTTTTTAATTATATCACAAATTAATTTTTTTTGGCAAAAATGACCGACAAGTTATATTTCTTCTCCAATTCCACCATACTTTGCGATTTCCGTAAATTAAATGCAAACGGCCGTTAATTTGATATAAAATTTCTATTTTAACCTCAGTGATAAATATCTCTTTTGTTCACTAATTTGATGTAATTTTCCAATTTTACCACGGGTCAAGAGTAAAAGATGGAGGTAGCAGAGGCTGATTCAAGTGAGTTTACAAACAGTCTCTCATGTCACTAATGATCCTACTAGGATGATGTATAGAAAAAGAGGTCCCACTACTTCCAAATCTATGAAAATTGACCAAATTGGGACGGTAACAACCTCGATACAACCCTCCTTCACCTAACTCAACTCATTTCTCCATGATTTTAGAGACGACTTGGTCAAATCAAAGGCATTGAGGGCATTGATTATGTAATCTACTGCCGTCCATGTTTCAAATCTTTTTTATATCAAATTAATAAAGAACAGATCGACTCAATTGGGGTGAACGAAACTCTCGATACCAACACCATCATCCACATTTTGGTCAATTTGAGAGACAAATTAATTATCAGAAAATTTGAGATACAAATTGACTACATTAGAGGGTTTAGGTCTCATGATTCTAACGCCCCACTGTTCTAATTCATATGAATTACCACTGATCAATTCAGTTAAACAAAAATTGACCAAATTAAGGTAGTGAAGGTCTTGATACTAAGTTGACTACTATCCAAGTAGCTAAATTGGGAGTCATGAGGGTTTGATTACGAATCCTACTACCCTCAATTGTTCATATTTACAAGAAAAATTGATTGAATCGGTAGTCGTGGGAGCCGTGATTCCTAAATCCATTACTATATGTTGTACAGATTTAAAAATTGACTAAATTGGGGATCGTGAGGGCCTTCATACCCGTACTGACTGTCCACTCTAATTGGCTTCCATTGATTAGAGAGACAATCTAGTTGAACGGGAGGAAAAAAAAGCCTTAATATCGGCACCAATTGCCCCCCTGCAGGCCTCCTATTGATCTGCGAGACAAATCTGCCAAATTGGAAATGTCGAATGTTTAGAAACCGGCACTCACATTCTCCCAGTTTGTTTGCTTTTTCTATCTGGTAGATAAATTGATCAAATTGGGAGTGGCAGGAGCACAATTTCTGCCATATCACCTTTTATTGTACAAAGTTTTTCTCATGTTAATATGACAAGTATCAGTCGACTTGGAGATGATGGGGCCTCAGTTTGTGTGCAGCACCGAAGTGAGGTGGCCAACGTCCTGAAAGAATGCTGTTAAACTCATCCGCACTAGCCCTGATCGCCTTTATCTTTTCCTCTTGACTCATTGTAAAACTGGGAAATGATGTAAAGTTGGTGAATGAAAAGATTATTATTACTGAGAGTAAAATAGACTTTCTACATCAAATTAACCAATGACGGAGGTAGAATTAGAGGGGAAAAAATGAAAGTTGTTAATCGTTTCTCCAAAAAGATGAGTTCATAGTAGAATTGAAAATTTCCGTATAATTTATGGTTTAGCATACTATTTACCCAATTAGTAATGAAGAACAAACCAAAAGTTTTATGATCTTCAGTTTGCAACCTAACAAAACCGACCCCCTCTCTCTCCTTGTAAACATTTTTTTTTCATCTAACAAAGTTCAAATATGAAATCCTTGATCCCGAGCGAGGGTGATTCTAAATGTATTAAAGTCTTACTAAAATTTTCTCTTAATAATATATAATTAAATCTCACAAATGATAAAGTTTTGAGTGCTTAAGCTCTTTGGTGACATTGAAGAACTCGAGAACACTGAACCACTGGTCCCACCTTTTAAGCCTGTGAACTGCCACTGTTTGTGGTATGAGCTTATGAGAACATTTCCCGTTGGTTCCTGGATAGTCGTACATGCCTGGCTTCTCTGTGTACCTATGCCTCGCCTTGCCACCTAGATTCAGCCATCTCCCCACCAACTTGTCCTCCGGACCATGCTGATCATTCCTAGGAATCTCTGACCTCCCAATCCACTCGACAATGTCCCACGATAGCACAAAGCCCATCCCTGACATGTACTCCATGTGCGGATCCATGCTTCGGCAAGGGATCACAAACCCGTAGTACAGGTCCTGACGAGGCAAGGACTGCAACGAGGCAGCCAGGGGCACGATGCGGAGGAAGACATCATCATCGGCCTTCATAACATAATCGTACCGCCAGGTGAGGATGCGAGGGAGTGATGAGAAGTAGGTGTAGGTCTTCCCCAAGTTCATGTTCTCGGTGCAGTTGAGGATGATAATGTCGTCAAACCGTAGGATTTCCAGGGCCACGAGTGTCCTTTGCTCAGGCTTGGTGAGGTTGCAGAGGACAAACTTCACGTCTACTTCTGCCAACGGAGAGGACTGTATCCCATATATGAGGCGAAGGAAGTGGCGGCGGTCATAGCCATCAGCACGTGTTAAGATGCCTATCAGGAGGTGGAATCGAGCATCTTCTCGGTCGGAAGTCTTGTTAAACTTAATGTTGTGGTTGGACTCTGTCAAGTACGGGGATTTAACATGGATGGTGAAGATGAAGAATAAGAGGAAGACAGCAAGAGAGTTGGAGGCAACAAGACTCAAGCACCTCCGCCGCATTAGCTCTCTGATAGGTTTGCTTTGTGTTGACACAATCAAAGAAAGTACAATTAGGAAATTAATTTGTCAAGTTGATTTTCGAGGATCTAATATTCACTCCAAAAAGAATCATCGGGAAGATTATATTATTTTCTATTAAAAGGAATCTGCATTATTCTCATGAGTGATAAAACGTTTAATTATCACGCGATATAACGTGCAAAAGAGTTTGATATAATAGTACTATATCAGTTTAATAACTAAGAAGTGACAGGTTTGATTATCATTATAAAATTTTATATACCCTTTATTTCTTATTTATCATATCTCTCATTCCATTATATGTTTATGAACTTTGTTTATAATCGAAAAAATGTGATAAAACATAATGGTGCGCAATACCCAAGATTACGATGAGATATATATAGTTCACATCAATGAGATAATTCAGATATTGTTGACATGTATATGAGATACTTATAAAAAAGGAAATATATATGATATATATATACACGTACAATTCCACATCATTTTCTTAAAGTACTGGATTAAAAAATACTGTAAAGAGATCATATTCATAATTGTGATAACTTGTATCTCTTGTATGGTTGATAAAGCATAAACTTATATATATGTATGGAGTTCATTTTCTTCGAGCACATGAATGCCCAAGCCTATCGGTCCAAATAATTCAATGTATAAGCATGTATATGGTAGTTTCACCAAAATTTACGCGCGCAAGTATGGAATCCGTCCCCATGACAACGTGAAATAGTATTCATGAAAAATGTATGTTTTCTACAAATTTATAATATTAATAGTACAGAGGTCTTGAAATTTTTGATATCTTGCTGTGTATGTTGAAAAGCTAGGTAAAGATAAATTTGTTCAGATTGATTTATAATGGCCGTAATTCGTAAAAGCTGCAAAGAGGAATGAACTAGATTGTTCTTTTGAATATCCATGGGTGCTGGAAGGCATGAAAAAGGTCTGTACAAGAATGCGGGGCGGTACCGGAGAAATTGCTGGAAAGATGCATTAATGCATTTGTTGGGGAAGGGAAAAAAAAGTTATATATAGGAGAAGATGTTTACAGATAGATATATATTATCGTGGATTTCAATGTAAGTGATGCATGACTCAGCTTTTATTATTGAAACTTCACATATCTATTTATTTTCCGCTCATCTATCCCCTATGTTCTAAGATGCAAATATGGCAATTGAATCATGGTAGAAAGGTAGTTGAGAAGAAAACTGCTGAAACTGGACGGATTCACTTTGTCAAGCTTTAGGCTACTAATTTATTATTTTCTTATGTGATGACAAGAAATCCTTAATTTCCTGAATATTGATTGGGGAAAAACATGTATCGTGATTAGATGTGCAAATAAATGTCTTCGGCATGATTGCCATTCAACTGATTCATGATTTTCTTGCCTCGGCCCTCATGGCTGTCAAAATGCTTTGCATGTGAAGAGAGCTCAAAGGGCGAGTAACAATGCAGTTTAACACCTACTTGCATGAAGGGAATGATAGGAATTTATTTTGAATACTACTAGGATCATATGTTGAAATGTTAAGAGATCTTTGAATTAGAAATGTATCTTGAACTTATTGCGTAACTTGTGCGATCACACATTACTTGTTTTGGAGTCTTCACTTTTATCCGATCTGCCTTGATACCTGAAATATAATAAACGTAAAAACAAGAGTATTTCTAACTCCTAACCTTATCAGATAGGATGTCAAGATGGTGACATAGGAACTTTATATAGGCTAGTTAGGGACCTCTCAGAATGAAATTATCATATATCCTTCCATTAAAAGGATATAGTTGGTATCTACAAGATAATAAAATGTCATACTCTCAAATTAATTTGGAAATTAATCCAGAATCTCTGTGACACGAGAACTATCGATTAAGGAGATTTTAAATATATTCTTATGTTCTCCCTCTTTGGCCCCATAGCATAATTGAATGAGTTTTAATCTCTATTTGGTCAATCTTGATATTCCTTCAAGATGTGAAATCCTCCCACTTATTCTGAAACTGCTATAACACGAGTCATGATGGTGATACCTAGTTTGTGGGTAATTCCCATCCATGTATCTTATTAGGAGATACAAAGCTGACATCTGACTTTAGGTAAATCAACAATCATCAATAATTTACATAATACCCTAACTATATTGTCTACATAGCTTTAATCAGTGATCCACAAAATTGATTTTTAATTGCATGCAATCTTAGCAACACACACTTTAGATTGATATATATTACTACAGTTCACTTATATTATTCTTCCACAAGAACGTCGCTACATGTTGTCAAAGATTTTATTGGTCTTATTGTATTAAGAGAACTTCCAATGCCTAAGTTACTGCTTCATAGTAAGCGCATAATCCAGCTCAAGATGAACAAGATAACTTTATGACCTATACATATATGTTCAGCAATATATGAATGTGATCACTCGATGTAAGTTGATCAACCCCTTAATTCAGCTGACAAACTCAAATTCGTGGAACATTATTGACGGATAACTATCTATAACAAGGCCATAACTTTAATATTAATGAGATTTTTCCTGTTAATACACAAAATTAGTGCTAACAAGCATTGTGTTTGTAGATCTAGCTAAAGGAAACTTTCATATGCTAATTTTCAAATGAAATTTTCGATTGAATATCCATTTGTTGGTGCAAAATGTAATAACATCAAAGTATGAGGACCAGCACTTAAAAGGCACTAAATGGAGGAACTAAGATGTGAAGTCAATTTTTTCTTTTTCATAAGAATGACTAAATCAACAAAAAATCAATAATGGATGTTGCACTCTTCTTGAAACTAATATCCATGATATGCTGCAACAAAATCACCCCCAACAACATAGAAAACATGATAAATAACACATACATAGATATTAAACATTAGTCGGGAATTGTTTTCTCCATATTAAAGAGAATGAGAAAGTGGTTGAGGGTAGTCAAGAGGCCACAACGACGCTGTGAATCGATTTTGGCCTCTTCTTCACAATTCAAGTCATTGAATCTCATCCTCTTGTTGAGTTTCCCACCCCTTTGAAGTCATTTTTAGATTTAGAGAGAGAGCTTGGTCTTAGGTCAATAATGACAACTTGCTGGATTGATCACTTTTGCTTGATTTATTTATAGAATAGATACTTCTCATCACTAAGACATTATGACTTTTTATTAAATTTGATTTTCTTGAGCAGTTTAGGAAATATTGAATTTAGAAATTTTGAAAATTATTTTGGGTGAAAATTTTGAACTAATCTCCCTGTCTTTAACTAGTCCATTTGCTTCTAAATTAAAGTTCATAATACAAGGTTTCCAAAAATACTAAAATCATCGAATTTGAAGCTTTATAGGCAAAAAAATAACTTCCCAAAATCATTTTATTGAAATAGTCGAATCTGTTCAAAAAATAAGTATGATGAATAGTCAATTTTAACCACTTTTTATTGATTTTTTAGCCTTTCAAATATGTTTTTATTTTCTAAATTGTAATACGTAATATAAGGATTTCACATACACTAACAAGATTGAATTTAGTTGTTGAACGAAATCAATAAGAGTTCCCAAAGTTGGTATATTGGGTAGTCCCGCACACACTAGCAACTTTGGGAGGCCCATTTGGCCCACTCCAAACTCATATTTCAACATTTCTTATGCGTTGAACTTGCAATCAGAATAGCTATTTTTAATATTTTTAAATTTTTATGAAATATTTAATTTTATGGATTTTCTATGAAATCATAATTGATTATACTCGATTTTACTTATTTTAAAAATTTTTATCATAAATGATGTTTCAAAACTCATAAAAATTATATTTTAGAAATAAATAATCCAACTATTTGGTTTAAGTAGTGATTTTTATTGTTGAATTTGTTTATTGTAATTTATTAACTTATCCAACCAGTAGATTAAAATGAAGATATTTATATATTATTATTTGATATTATATATCTATGTATAGGTTTGTCTTCAAATTTAGAATTTCGATTTTGAGTTGATACATTGGGATAAATTGAGGTAAGTAACATGGATTTACCTTTATTAATTGCAAAAAATATGAAAACATAATATTTATTGCATGTCATGAAAATACATTTATGAAATTTAAATAATTATTGATTCTTGAGCAAAAAATATATTTTATGACTAAAGGGTGATCAAATATCATATAGAGTTATATTGTGAAGATGATGTAAGATTTGGAGAGATAATTGATTTGTAATTTTTTTAATTATGAATTTAATTATGAAAAATAATTGAAATTATGAAAATTGATCAAATTTGTAGAAATTGATTTGAGATCAAATGATTTTATAAATTTTATTTTAAGGCTTATATGTTTACTACATTATCAAAGCATTACGATATTATTATTTGAGCTAGTTAGCAAAATATTTGGGTCATACCAGCAACCATACTAACAAACGATTATTTGGGTCATACTAGCGACTATAGTAGCGTGTCTGTATGACAAAATGAAATGCCACCATATTACTAAAGATAATGAGCGAAACATACAAAATGTTGTTTATTCAAATTGTTAAATGTTGTTATAAATACAGTATTGAGTGAATATTTAAGCGAATAATATAATATATATTTGAATTGTATTATTGAATAGTATTGATTTCAAGTCATTGTTATAGTTTTTATGAATTGTTTTATTTGATTATTTAAAATAATAAGATTTGTTTTACTAAATTTGATTTGGTAGAGGTGGAAATTGGTTACTTATTGAGCAAGTATAACTCACTCTTTTTTATTATTTTTTGCAAATCTATAGTTAGAGGTTCCTAGAGACGTTGGAAAATAAATTTGTGACATCAGGTATCTAAAGAAATTTCTTAATTACATCTTTTTTATAATTGAAAACTTCCTAATATAGAGACCCTATAAAAGTTTATATAGACAATTCTTTTTATTTAAATTTTTATCTATATGGTATTATTTTCCTTTTGGTAAATCACTGCATGTGAACGAATTTTAACAAAATTCTCTTATTGAAAGGTTTCATTTACCACTAAATTAAATCAAATACTTCAGTAAATGACTAGTCATGGTTTATTTTCTAGCATGCAAAATGGGGCGTAACACCAATATGTCAAATCTTTCTCAAATGCACAATAATATATGACAAACCTTAAAACTTAATAGGCCTGTCGTGTAAATCTTTATATTAATACACTTTATGGTTTCGTTGAAACCTTAATTCATGAAGATTTGAGAAAGAAAAATACTTTATCTTTTAGCTAATTAGGCCACCATCACTAAACAAATTGAACTCCCATTGTATTTGTGATACATATTAACGCAATTCTTGCCGACCTGTGATAACACCCAATGTCAAGAGTGACAAGAACCTTACCAGCCATTGATGAGACTAGAATCGAATAAGGTTACCAAAAATCGTGTTCGATGGCTAACTTGGTGGAATCTAATACCAAAGATGATAAGAACATCACCAACATGTAATAAAACCCAACATCAAAATATGAAAAAAATTCCCAATGACCGCAAAGAATAAGTTTTGAATGATAAATTAATGAAATTTATCTTAGAATCCAAAGATTTAATACCAACTAATAAGAACCTTAGCAACCTGTGGTGAAACCCAATATCAAAGATGATAAAAACATCACCAACATATGATAAAACCCAACATCAAAACGTGGAAGAGAATCCCAAGAACTACAAATAACGAGTTTCGAAGGATAAATTGATGAGTCTAACCTAGAACATTGCTTATGATACCAAATGACACGATCCTCCCCAACTTATGTTAAGACCCAAGGTGAGTCACTGTGTGGATTGATCTTCAAGTTCATGGTTAGTCGAGTGGTCTAAGTAGCAGGTCACGTTTTCTTTCGTTAGTTGACTATTTGCACCCGCTTGGTTTCAAACCAAATCTTATCCTTTCAACCTACACCGTGAAGATTATCCTTAAAACCAAGCTAAATCAAAGATAATATAACCAAATGTCAAACTTGAATTTAACTTTATGTTTCAACTCTTTCCATGAAATGTATTTTTAGTGGAGTGAGACTTAATCATGGTATACGAAAATGAATATGAATTATGATCAAAGAATGTATACATCAATCTTAACCTTTATGATGCAATAGTAAACAACTTATGTTTTTCTTGAGAATCTACTCAATTTTATTGGTTGGAGGGAATAGTCATGTTGAATTTAGTTCATAATAGAGTGAATGTAAAATATTGTTGTTTTCAAATGTCCCTTCATGAACCTTAATGAAGCAATAAATACAATATACTTTATAGGAGCTAATCTTTATATTCCCATTTCTCTAGAAGTTCTCTTCCACTAATTTCAAGATTCTCAATAAACTGCATTCACTTAACCAACCAAGTCAAGGTGCAAATCAATAATCACATATGTATATTGAAGTTGATCTATAAAAATTAGGATAACCGCTAATTGTCTCAAACCTAAGAAGGTCACAAAAGTGTAAACTTATGTGGAATTACCTTTTGAGATATCTTCAATTTTTAGAATCAAACTTCAACTTAATAAGTAGATACTAAATCTTTATGATCCCCTAAATTAGCTTATAAGTTTGTGGTATCTATAAATACACACAAAACTTATAGTATAATCTAATCCTTCCTTCTCTTAAAATGCTTAATCTGCAAAACTTTAATGAATTGGCATCCTTTCTTTTTATATAGTTATAATTGTGCCCAACCATAATAATCTACTTTACTTACTGCAAATATGTAAAAGAAACTTAGACAAATTCGCATGTCACTGTGAATTATTCATCGCCATTATATTATAGAGCATAAATATTTCTCATAGATAAGTTTGTATGATCTTAAGCTTTGTGCAAAAGAGATAATATTGCTTGGAAAACATCTGCCAAGGTCATTAATATGTAAAATGAACTCCTTATACAAAATTACTAGAGGGAGCTGATAAGAAGATAAACCCTTCTTAAACTCACTATATTTTTCCTCTCTTATACTCACTAAGGTCATTACCTTTCTCTCCTCTCATTTGGTTCTCTAATTTTCTTTTGCCTTATTTCCAATCACTATCCATTTTCTTTTCTCATTTTGTTTGCCCTCAATTTCTTTTCCTTCAATTTGGAACTCACTCTCTTTTGCTCTTGAATTTACACTTGCTTCTTTCAACTCACTCTCTTTCTTTTCCTCACACTCTCTTTTTTGTTGATTACACTCTTGCCTTGTCCTCACTAGATTTTCATTAACATGTACAAGTGTCTCAGCTTGTTTTACATCTTTTGAGAATTGAGAACATGATTTTGCTAGTGGCACTTCGTCTTGCTTGGAAGTTGATCTCCATGAAGATCATGAATAAGGGTAGTTTTTATTCGACTAATGTAGCTCCATTGCAACCATTGTTCAACATTCATGGCATATTGTATTATATCGTCCAAATCATCATAATAATACATTGCCACTGCATCCGCAGTCTCAACCCATGCAACAACTTGTCCACCATGGCTTATGTATCTTCACCTACATTAGCTTAGATGATGGCAAGCACCAGTTGTTTGTAGTACTCATAAACACTTTTGGGACCTTGAGTTAGATGTTCTACCTTCTTATACAACTCCCACTAGTATAAATATGGAATAAATCGCTTTCTCATTATGGTATTCATTGCACTTGGCGTCTCCACTTGCCATTCTCCATTCCTCCTCCTATCTTTCAACAGTTGATCCCACAAAACATCAGCACAATTGGAGAATTGAAATGATGCCAGTTGTAACTTTTTCAGTTCGGAATAGTTATAATGTTTGAAGGTCACCTCCATCCATTCCTCCCACGAAAGAAGAGCTTTGAGATCGCTTTTGCCTTGGAATTTGCATCATCATCTCGTTGAGGTAGTGCTCTAATAGGAGAATGCTGATGTTGCCTTTATAGGCTTCAATTCTGTTGATCCTCTTACGATGTTGTCCAAATTCAGCATCCATTATCCATGATATCTCGTTTAAGAGTACCTTCCTGACTAAATTTTCTTGATGATGATGAGACACAGTGAAATCTGCAAAATGATGTTAGGACCTCACAAACACTCTCTCATGTGTTTCACTTAAAATATGACTCACTCAATTTCACTCGTGTGGTACTCAAACGGGTTTTACTTCTATTACTCTCACTCACTTTTCAAAATTTCCACTCATGTATATTCTCTATCAACTCTTGTTGAACTAATCAAATAAATCCAAAGTTTCCTTGCAACAATTCACCATGACTTACTTGACAAGATTTGTATATTGAAAGAAAGTATGGGGATGGGTTGTAGACAAAGTAGAATTTTGAGGAATAAGGCAAATTTGGGAATAATGGAAGAATCAAGTCATAGAAAAAGAATCAAATCTCAGCATGAAGAACTGTCATAACTTGTAACCAATAAGAAGAAAACTCGAGACTATTTTCTCACTTTTTTGCTCTAGTTTTTTCCAACTTTTTTGCTGATAATGTTTTTGCCTTTTCCTCTTCTTTACTGTTTTTCTTTTTTCATCTTTTTTTGGCCTTTTCTTTTCTTTTTGATTACGAAATAAGAAATGGAATGGGCCGATTAAAGATGAAAGGAAACAAGAACAATACTGGTAATTTTTTTGTTCTATTTTGGTATGAAGATGAAAGGAAACAATAATAACAAGGAAACAATAAGAAGGAACAAAACGAAAGGAAGAAGACATAAACCAAAATATAAGATAAACTTAAAAGATAGATAGATGAAACTTATCTTAGTACTCAAAACTCTAATACTAATTATTGTGAACATTACCAACTCATGGTAAATTCCAAGACCAATGATGATAAAAATATCACCAATACGTGATAGAATCCAATACCAAACATGAAAAATAACCCAAAAACTATAAAGAACAAGTTTCAAATGGTAGATTAATGAATGACATTTACAATTATGAATAATTTTAAATTAGAGTTTTTGAGATCTTATGTCTCACTGACATGATGAAACTATTGTTCTAATTTACGAGCTTTATCATAATAAAAAAAATATAATATATGATGAATAAAATGTCTCAATTATATTTAATAAATATAAAATAACTCCAATTACGTGATATACAATTAGACTTAGGACACTAATTCTAATAAATACCCTGTTAAGTTACTTGCCCTTGGAGGGCATTTATAGGTGGTTTTAATATGTGGGAGTCATGGGCCAATGGCTAATAATTGTTCTCACACCCATTTGAACTTTAAACACCTGAAAACCCATGGCTATCTGCTACTGGGTTTCAGGGTTATGTCCCTGGGCCAGTCTTGTTTTCTGCAGCCCATAGATCTTGGTTTTCCAGAGCATCGGAAAGGCTGACTTTGGGCCTATGGGCCATGGCCTGACAATGTTCTCATGTAGCAGTGCAGGTGCCATAATGTATTAGGTAGATAAGTTGAATGTTCTCAAACGCTGATTTCAAATGTAATGAACATCCTTTAAGATAAAATCTAAACGTAACATAATAGAAAATCTCAAGAAAGTCCAAGTATGAAATTCGAATACCATACACGCCACCAACAACAAACAGAAATAGCAACAGTATCAAGTGCACTGCCTCTGCCCTAGTACATCCACATGCCAACTGTAGTCAGCATAAGCGTAAGTCCGAGAATGACATTAACGGTTCTGCTGAAAACACTGATTGCTCCGTTAGCACCAGGAGGTGGCGGAGGACTACTTCCTGGAGAGCTGGGGGTCGATGGGGGAGACGAAGTAGATGGGGGTGTAGGCGATGGGGTGGAAGGCGGACTGCCACCCGAGGCTGCCACCACATTGATCGCCATCTTCATGCCGCCAGCACAGTGACCAGCTGTTGGGCATATGAAATACATGGGGCCGGTGCTACTGAGAGTAATGCTAGTGCTCCCTCCACTGTAGGACTTGATGGGATTGTTGCTGTTGCAGTTGTCATAACCACTTTTCGATACTTCGTCCACAGAATGTGATGGACCGTATGTAAACACTGAGATTTTGGACACCATCATACAGAGTAATCATTACCTAAAATTGGTCAAATGTATATTTCTACTTTAATTGACTTAGAAACATTAAAAACAAGCACTACATAAATTGTTATACCATGATTGAGGACCTCCATTATGCGTTGAATCTTTCATATTGTAACCATATTTATTTTAATGCCTACTAGGATTACTGGAGGTCGACTGCGTTACACCGACCTAAAACATTAAAATATAGCACGTTCAACTCATGCCAGCTCAAAGAGATATTATCTCTTTGATAATGTATTATTATGCAACTCATTTGAGCCAAAAATAAATCCCTCCTGTTGTAAGTTTCTTGCGTCATCTATCTTGTCGGGGGACAAATAAATAATGGACCATATATTCATATGACAAGAGATCTTCCTTCTCCTATTATCATAAAGAATAATTATTTAATATTTCCTTCTTAAAATGGAACGCTGAGTTATACATAAAATCTAACCTTATACATGTGAAATGAATGAATAAACCTTTAACAAAAAATTGATAAAAGAGTAGCCATGAGAAAGATATTTCACAAAGATATCGTCATCAAGTTAATTGTGTTGATTAATTAAATCACACTCTGAAAATTTTATAAGAAATTTTAAAAATATAAGGAAGATGGATATATCTCAACAATTAGTTTATTTTGTTATTTGGGTATAAGTTCAACCTCCTATAAGTGTACTGACCAGTTTTATATTGTACCAAATCACGTCGTTGTCAAACGTGAGTTTCAAAAAAAAATTTCAACTCGTAATTAGCTTCTAAGGTTAGAGTATGTGATCGTTAAGTCCAATTTTGGAGGAAATATATTTACCATCACCTTTTAGTAAGTCCAGCAGAAGAGAAAATGCAACTACCAGTTGCCATTTTCCTCCGAACACGGAAAAAATTCTGTCAGCAATTGTTAAGTGCAAATATTTAATTATAGGGCAGCATTGAGAGATCAAATTTCACAATTGAAAGATTATGATAAGCATATGAAATATAAAAGAATAAGCTATGACGAAAATTTTTATTATAGTTATTATTGAATTTGATCTTATCAAAATTTACAAAATATCAATCTTTTATTACTTTCTCCCTGCAAAAAAGTTCAAATCCATAAAATTGGATTGTTTTCACATGGGACCGGCATTAATAACTCAACAAGATAATCTATCGTTATTTGTATGTTCTAGTAACCAATAATTTTTCGAAACAGCTGTCCAAAATAAATAACATCATCAGAAAAAATCGCAGAATATGAGTTAGTCTGAGTTATGGACACTTCTGATCGGAACAATCTGATGATGAGATTGATCCGGGCATCTCAATCGAAATAAAGGGTACTGGAGAAAGGATTGACAGCAAACCTAAAGTATCACCAACAGTGAAAGTTTTCCCAGATGTCCAAGTGCTATAGTCGACGCCTTGCGTCCAGCCCGATGAATCACCAACAGTATAGGTGGCTCCCAATGCTGTCTCCGGAACGGCGACCAGTGCCACGAGAACAAAAAGAACTATTGTCTTCGCCATTGATTGTATCTCTCCACTCTCTCAGAAAGGTGCTAACTCTACAAATTGAAGAAGTCTCTATCTCATAATGATATATATATATAGAGAGAGAGAGAGAGAGAGAGAGAGAGAGAGAGAGAGAAGGCACAGGCAGAATGACAGAGGCAATCACAGTTCATCGCAGCATGTTCTACATTTTATATTGAAAGAAACTTTTAAGTAATTGGTCATTGTTTTACAGGTAAAGTTGGTAAGTGAAATTTAATATGTATATGCATATATATTGGGAAGTAAGAAATTAGCCGAAATTAATATATTATGAAAGTTTTATATTAAAATAAAATTAGTCAACCAATTACTAAAATTTCTAAGTTATGAATATTTAAAAAACTTTATACTAGAAGATGTATTGAATAATTTAAATTAACTTATTTTATTATTTATTAGTAAAATTGATTTATTTCTTTTTCTTTTTGATTTGTATGACATGATTTTAAAAATTCACTTGATTTGAATTAATTTATATTTGAGAAAAATCAATGATTAAAAGTATAATTTTCAATTATAAATTTTGCCAATTTATAATACTCCAATCCTAAAATCTACACAAAAATTCATTGAATTATGTCAATGCGCCAAATTGTATATTTTCGTATGGTATTCTTTTAATCATAAGAATGGCCCACCAATATACATTTCTTTATATATATATATATATATAATTTGCTATTTCTGTTCTTAATGTTTGGTCGAATATCGTCAATTTGATTGATTTTTTTTCCTATCATAATGGTCTCGAAATGGGAAAAAAATTATCAATTTAGTCCGATCGACAGGTCAAGCATCCATGTGTGAATGGCTCTAATGAATAATGTTATGTTTGAAAAGTAAAAAATTAATAGAAAAGGCCGTCACTCTTAGAGGATGATGTAATCTACGTTTTCTCGCCTATGGGATGGTGCCTCCAAATGAGTTCGCTCCAGGAATTGTAGCATAATAAAGGATCGCATGCTCTGAAATCATTAACGGAGTCTATAAATGTAAATTAAAATGTACCTGATATCATGATCCAAAATTATGTTATAAATTATGTCTAATTTTTTAAAATTTATACATAACTCCTTAAAAAATATGAGAATCACTTTATTTTCTCTTGTGGATATGATATTGGAGAAGTATATTTATACAGTATAATCACAAGAACCACAACCCATATTACACATAAGTGGATGAAGATTATTAATTTCTAATTTTATAAATTATAAAAATAAAAATTTACCTTAGAATTTTTATAATGAGTTATAGATTAAAATCTCATTATGAATATAATTAGTCACTTTATCAGGTTAACTTATTGAATAACATGAATACGATCAATGATATATTATTGGATTATAATTATTAAATTAAATCCAATACTTGACCATCACCAATAATAAGTTGATAACCTTTTTAAAAAGAAAATATAAAATTCAGTGGCCGGATTATTGGCGATGATGCCCGGTAGGTTGGCCTTTTCTTTTTTTTTCAAATTTATTTTTTATTTTTAGTGTTTATATATTACTTTTTGACATATTTTTGTTTTATTGTCACCCATTTATAAAACTTACGTATAGCCTTTGGATTCCATATCACATATCATTAATAGATTATTCTTAGCGTTACCTCAAATATTGACGATTGGACTAGAACGACTTTTTTTTCGAATTTCAAGGACTGTTATAATGATAACAAAGAGAATGACAACGGAATTAATGGTTTATACAAATATTTAAAACGAAATTGACAACAAACATTACTTTTTCCTTGGTTGTTCTCTTACCTGTTTTTTCTCTTTTCTTTATCTAAATAAGTTCGTCAAACTTGAGTTTGGTGAAGTGTTGAAGTTAGTTAACTTTTATGAATTCAGCCACAGAAAAAGAGTTTATAAATAAAGACTACGACATATGAGCTGGTGATGAAGAATACAAAAGGTAGAAGTTGAAACATCAACTTCAATCATGAGAATTATATGCCGCTTCCGCTGAACACGTAACTTTCTTTCTTTCTTTCTTTTTCTTTTTCTTTTTCGCGAGTGTAATGATAGCACCATTGTTATGAACTTCATGTCATTATATATATATATATATAGTACATGTGAATCTAAGACCGTGGGAAGGGCTACGAACGTAAGGACTTCAGCAAATTGGATGCTCTAGCGTCGGCCATGTCTATCAACATACGCATATATGTAAAAGTACTTTCACAGATTAGGTCGAGTGGTGAAACTATATATATGAGTGTATATTGATCACAGAAAGGAAGGGCCCTCTCTCCTGTTTACTGATCTTCTCAGTAACAAACATAGTTATCAACTTTAGTTCTTGCACAAGGAAACCAACGGGGTCAATTCATATCCTGTGGCACATATATTTTTCTTAATCATTAAATCGAATTCAATCTTAGTAATAAAAAACAATTCATAATTAAAAACATTCCATCATTCAGTAAGCAGATGTAACTGGATTTCTAAGCAACCATTTGTATAAATTATAGGAAAGAAAAAAAAAAGACCACAAGAGAGAGAGAATTGATTAGGCAGTCGCCGTTGACTATGCCAGCCTTGCTCCACCCGATAGCATCTGTCCTAGATGAACCGCTTGCCAAGAAATTCTTTAAAAATATTTGTGGCGTCGTGTATTTTAATGTTGAATATTGTATAGTCTGACAAAATAATGATAATAATAATAAATTAACGACTAAAACAATAATGATGGTTTAGTTTGTACCCCGTATCTTGCACGTTCTTCTGATCACTCGATAATTATATGTTCCTCCGTTGGTAAAGAGTCTCCACGAATATATGGTACTTTTATTTATTATCTTTTATGTTTGACATAATCCTAGACTTCTTGTTCCCTCAATTACCTGTCATTAGTTGTCATACGGTAATAGAGTAATCTTTTAGAACTAAGAGAGATAAAAAAATATTTTTTTTAAATTAATAATAAACATTTAACTCAAATTTATATGGTCGAGCCACCCACTTTGACGCGAAAACATTTTTATGCTGCCTATCGGCTTCAGTGAAATCCTTAGACGCAGGCTGACACGTTCACCTAACTATTTATTAAAACCGGTTTTAATATTTAATAGCAATTTTACATAATATCTCAAGTACATGTAGGATGTAATGTTGTCAGATTTTATATAAAATTGAGGAGAAGTGAAGATGATAGAAAATGGTGGTCCGATAAGAGTAATTGAATATTTTTTATTAAATAATTAAAGAAATTATATCTAGGTTTATATGGTAATAAATTTTAAAAATAAATAATATTAAAATAGTACAAAAATATTTAAATAAAATGTAAAATATATTTAAAATATAAATTATTTAACTTATTTGATATAAAAACTCTAATTTGTTAATAATTATAAAATTAAATATGTTAATAATAACGGTTAAGTTAACGGAAGGATTAACTATTAATATTTTATACGACAACACAAAAAATAAAATAGAGCCAAGAAAACCCAAAATGGAGAAATTAAATATTTAAAAGGTCAAAAGTATATAAGTTTTAGTTTTTNGTAACTTCATTTATAAAATGTAAAAGGTAGATAGACATGTCGAACAAAAAGTGAATTTCATGTCTATTGGAATTGCGTATTCCCTAAACGTTGGGTTTGAAAGAATGGTGAAGATTAAATGTGTAAAAGTGTTTTTAATGCATTGATATTATTTTCTATATGAAATTAAAAATAATTAAACTTGATTTATATTAAATAAATTTCTTATTATTCCTTTATTTTAGCATTCTTTTACGATGAAAGCCTCTTATTTAGCTGGAAGAGGGTTCCAATATACCGAAGGACCAACCGCAAGGAAAATTCATTGACAGAGATCATAATTTTACCGTTCATAAACCACACAACTAGAGGAGATTATTGCATGCTCTCGAAAGAATTTTCACGCTTATATGCAAGAATCCACATTGAAATTTGCTTGTGATTTTACTCGCTCGCACATAGCCTCTACCACATCTGCTCGCGTATTAATTTAATCTAGAATGAGCGACAAACATTTCTTTTGTTACAGTGGTTAATCTCATACTGGTAGTTAAACCTATAAGAGATTAATCACTACCAACGACAATTTACAGTAAGTCCAGGTCTGATCTGGCTAGCATCTAAGGTATAGTGGCATGGCCAACCAACTTCTAAGACCTGCAGTACGCCCAATATAATTTGATATAGTATCAAATTCAGGTATAATATCCTCCAACATGCTAAGTATGAGAGGATTTGTTAATATATATATATATAAATTAGTTTACCACTATTATTATTTATTAGTTTAAATTTTTAAGTGAATATAAATTTAATCTTTTTATAAGATGAAGTAATAATATTTAACATGTATGAGCCTCTAAGGATGGTTGGCTCATTCTATTAGTTTGATCATTGTATTTTAACATCTTTCCAATAGCAATATGGATTCCTTACGTCTGTTGATGGAGATCGAGTGTTGTTTCATGATTTAAGTTAATTAGAACTATCTAATTAACTATTTTTTAGCGCATAATTGTGACAAAATATTAGAAGTTTAAAGTATCCATTTGATACTCTGCAACCTTTTATTTAAATATTTTCCCACCTAATACACAGACGGGAAGATCAAGTCGGTGGAGATTAGGTTAGGCCACGATCCCATATTATCATCATGTACAACTTTGAAATGCGTTAGTTATGTTTTTTATGAAAACTATTTCGTGTCGTGTTGACTGGGGAGCGGATAGTTTGAAGTTGGGGTTGTCTGGGGTTTGATAATGCCAAAAGCAATCGAACCTTCCGGTGGAATATTAAATCGCTGTGTCTATTGGAAATTTTATACCTTTTGAAAACATAACCAGTAATATTACTTTTTGCATATGAGGAATCCCCCGGCCCTACAAATAGCTTTTGAAATATAGCAATTTCCTAGAAAAATTTTAAAGCTTCTTTAAATGAAGTACTTTATTTCAACTAAGCAACATTTTACATACGAATTAGTTTTACAAGTTCAAAGTAAACTCTTAATTATATAGAGATTAAATTAATCATAAGTAATTCATATTTAAATTAAACCAGAACAAACACAGTTAGTTTTCATTTATGTGAAATTGACCTATTATTTGATATGGTAACATGTGTAAATAGATGACCACTTGGTAAAAAATGATCTTAAATATATAATAAATACGAAAAATAAAAAAATGAAAATTATAAAAGGTGGCGGGCCAGCTGGAGCCTCCTCAACCACTCTCCTCTTACTTTCCTCTCTAGGAATGGAAGTAACACTGAGTCCTCAAAGCCGCGGACACAACAGGCTAGATGATGAGTGAGGGTGATGCAACACGAGTTGAGTTCGATTTTATGGATCCGTTAGATCATCCGAAGGTCCAAAAGGCCCTCAGGAAACCGATTTGACTAGAAGGTCACATATGCTGATTTTGGTGTAGAAGATGCCTTCTCTGGGTGGAAATGACGTTTTAGACAAGACATCTTGCGTTGAGATGCGCTCTGACAATTTTTAGCAATTTTCCTTCATTTAGGTTCTCAATTTCTCAATTTTTTTAAATTTTTGTATCATTTATAGGGTCATTTCTGAATTTCTTTTTGCAAGGGATTCTGTTAGGGTTTTCCTCTGATGTGCTTTGCTATGGATTTGTTAGACTTGATGAATTTAAGAAACAATTGAACTTTTTCCCATTTTCTAATTCTTCTCGACATTTCTATAGAATCAATGAGTCAAATCTCTATCCATTCCATAACTCTCTTTCCCCGCTAAGTCAAATTGGTATTAGAGCCCATTGATCCTGAGCCAGGCCACCTAGATGTCGAGTTCCTGATACCCTGATGGAGGGAGTGTACAATAGAGACAAGATTGCAGGACTCCTCTGGCGAGTCAAGCAATTGGCTGGTCAGTTGGTGGCTCTTCAACCGCATTGTGTCCATGTTGACGCGAACACCATAGATGGAGGATCTGATCTGGAGGACAATATGTTCGCCCGCACTCCTATTGTGAGTACAGATGGATGCACACAAGTATACGTATCAAAAAAGTGGTAAAAGCAAGACCAGAATATCATTCCCATAGAGATTTTAATCTCTAAGTAAAAGTTTGTAACACTTAAACCAGGCTAAACTAAACCAATGTCTAAGAGTAAAGAAGAAAGCAAAAATAGAAATAATGAGAAAGCAAAAATAGCAATTGCACAAAAGACAATCAATATGATGGATATCTAGGGTTTTCAATTTCATCTAACCCTAGTCTACATCCGGTTTACTCATTGTACAATCAATTGAATCATATTAGTATTCTAGAATTCTAAACGTATCTAACTCACCTCTCAACGCAACTTGGATGAATCCCTAAAATAATTAATGCGAACTCTCTATATTTCTAGGTGATTAACATTAAGGAATCAAGTGTCTTAAACCAATTCTAATCAAGATATCTAGGTAATTAGCTTTCTCCTAATGCTCCTTAATAATTATAGCAACTCTCGATGTCTGAAAACCTAAATTGTGCTAACATCAACATGCAAATAACACTTACTCTCGTGTTCATTGTCTACTGCTAATTGATTTAATGGGTTAGATCAAGCCATAAAAATGCATTAAGAACAAGTTAGACACAAGTACCACTTCATTTTAAAAAAATGATATGGGTAGATGCTACAACTTAGATATCATACTAGGGTATGAAGATCTCCTTAGTAAAAGAAAATTAATGTGACATAATGATACAAAACATCAAAATCAAAGAAAAAGAAGAAGGAAAAGAAAAAGAAGAAACAAGATCAAGAAGTCATCAATTAGCCATTTCTCTTCCTCCAATACTCATATAATTTCCACACTTCCTTATTTACCTCCTCTTCCAATTAGCTATATTCCCACCTTCCTCTATACTCCTACCATTCCTATACACCTAAACACAAACATCAACAGTGGTATCAAAGCCTTGTTTCGATACAAGTAGGCTTATTATGGCCGAGCACTTAGTCCATTCATCCATTCTAGTACCAGTTTTTCGAGGTGAAAACTTCAACTACTAGTTCATCAAAATGAAGACCTACTTTTGCGCTCAAGATTTATGGGATGTTGTGAGTTTGGGATACATTGTCCAATTTATCTTATGTGCAAAGGAAGGTCGTNCTACTTGCTCTTCAGTTAAGCTTGACTGAAGAACACTTTCCAAGAATCATGGGAGCCAAGACAGCAAAGGAAGCATGGGATAAGTTACAGGAGGAGTTTCGAGGAAATGACGAGGTACGAGTCTCCAAACTTCAAACCTTGAGAAGGAACTTTGAAAATTTAAAGATGAAAGATTTTGAGATAGCTAGAGATTATTATACAAGAGTGGATTCAATTGTGAATCAATTAAGGACCTATGGGGATGAGATTTCAAAAGTAAAGTTGTTAGAAAATTATTAATTATTTGTACTGAAAAATATGATCCTATTGTTACTACTATTGAAGAATCGAAGGATATAGAAAAACTAACAGTTGTAGAACTAATGAGATCTCTAGAGACCCATGAACATAGATTAGAAAGGCGTAATGGATGTTCTACTGAGAATGCCTTTCAATCTAAGTTTAACAAGTTGTCTCAAAAACCTAAAGAAGGTGGAAGAAAACCAAGTGAAAATACAAAAAATAAGGACATCAAAAAGGGAAAATTTTCACCTTGTGGCATATGTAGGAGGAAGAGTCACTTGGAAAGTGATGCATGTGACTACATCTTGTTTTAATGACACCTCATATCGTTTGCGCAAGGAATTCAATCTAGTGGGCTCAAAGATATAGATTGGGAGGTATAACTCTTGGGATGTGACACTCTACCATAGTCATGAAGTTTTCTCTAGACAAACTAATCCTCTAACTATGTCAGTCTCTTATAAGATGTCAAAGAATCTTTATCAGCCTTGTAAGTAAATGGTAAAATGGACTTATTTCTCTTTTAGAGGGGGATGTATTATGAGTTAAAAGATGCTATGTGATGCTACCATAGTTAGTATCCTTGATCCTATATAAGGAGTTGTATGCATTGGTAAGAACATTATAGACTTAACAACATTACCTTTGACCAAAGGAATTTGTAATTTATACAAACCATGAAGTTTTGAAGTATTTGAAGGGCCAACACAAGTTGAACAAATGCCATGCCAAGTGGGTATAAATTCATTGAGACCTCATTATGTAAGAGGTCATCGGGGGTGGCAAGTGAGACGCTTGGGGAGAGAGTCGACAAAGAGAAAGTTGAGGGAGTGCAGAAGAGCCATAGGGTAGCAACGTGGAAGAGTTGCCACAAGAGAGAGATAGAAGGAATAGAGAGGGGGAAGGTCCACAAGGTGTAAGCCATCGTTAGAAAACCAAGAAAAGCGGGGGGGGG
>CXYZ01006362.1:25470-41920 GCA_900006705.1 Sonneratia caseolaris
GGGGGGGGCGCGGTGGGGAAGTTATGCACTAGGAGAAATAGAGCCATTGGAAGACACCTATGTTGGCCTAGCACTAGCAACACACGTCCTATTATCCTGGTCAAGGTAATTATCCCATTCTAAGACTCTATTGAGTTTCTTACTAATCTGTCATTGACATGCAAATTTATAACCTGAATATAAAAGAGGACTCAACATGCTGAGACTCCACCTAATTGTCCTTGGATTTTTCTTCATTTTCTTAAGTTGTTGTATTACCCATGTAGCAATGTAATTAAATAAGTCTTCTTGCTTGAAGGCTCACACACTACCCTAGGTTGTACCTTCTTACAAGGGCTTCTGTGGAAGTTGTGGTGGTAAAAGTCATGTTTCACCACTTTCCTAGAGTAGGACTTTCATTTCCAATACTATATTAGAACTTCTAGGACCGGTTGATGCCATGATACTACTGAAGCTAGTAGCTTGTAAGTTTTTGGACATAAGGACGACTAATTATTACATGATGGTTTGATCTCACTTGCATGTCTACATAGTATGAGACCATTTAATTGCTAAGCATTTCTCTACATGTTCATTTTCTTTGATTGTACAAGATTTACTTTCCACTTGCACATTAGATAAGGTATGTAATGCTCACCTAAACTAATCTAAATTGTGATCGGACATCCTTCGATCGTGGATAATGGCCATACCCCATTTCATGAACCACTGATGAAAGAAAAGCTAGTTGAGTCAAGAATGGCATTTTGAGGTGGTATGCGTTGCAAGTGGAATTGGCATTAGTGGAGTACTTATGAAGGTAACTTTATTGCTTATTTTAGTGAAAGGCTTAGTGGTACAACTCTTAACGACTCTAGTACAATAAAGAATGCATGCCCTAGTTAGAGTATTGTAGACTTAGCAATATTATTTGCAATCAAAAGAGTTTTTATCTATCCTGATCGTGTGGCTTTAAAGCATCGTAGATGGCAAAATAGGTTGAACAAGAGACATGCCAAATGAATTGAATTCACCGAGTCCTTCCCATACATCATCAAACACAATAATGATAAGCATATGCACTTTCCCGAAGGCGTGCACTTCTTTCTACTCTAAATGCTAAGATTCTTGAATTTGAATTCACCAAGCATTTGTATGTTGATAATGCTGATATTTGAGAAACTTTTAGTGATTGCAAGTTATAAAGTGGGTGGAATAAATTGTTCTTGAATGATGGATTCTTATTTTTGTCAAATAAACTTTGCATTCCTAATTGTTCCATACATGTATTGTTGATAAAAGAAGCACCTTCTAGAGATCTAATAGGACATTTTGGCATTGCTAAAACATTAAGCATATTGCATGAACATTTTTATTGGTGTAGGATGGAAAGAGATGTTGTAGAGAGGTATGAATTCTATCTTTGTTATTGTATACCATTCCTCAAAAATAACATATTTTATTGCATGTCACAAGGTTGATGATAATTATTGCATTGCTTCCTTGTTCTTTTAGGAAGTTTTGTGTCTTCATGGAATACCAAGAAAGTATAGTATATGATCAAGATGTTAAGTTCCTAAGCTATTTTTTGGAAAACCCTTAGGAGAAATGTTAGGCATCAATTTGTTATTCTCAATTATATGTCATCTACAAACTAATGAGTAAACCAAGGTTGTGAACAAGACATTGACAATCCTACTTCGAGCTACTATGAAGAAGAATTTGAAGATGAAGAATTGGGAAAATTATCTACCCCATGTTGATTTTGCATACAAGGCCACTCATTTCAATACAAAATATTTGCCCATTGATATTTTCTATAGATTTAATCCATTAGCACCTATTGATTTGATTTCTTTGCCTGTGCAAGAAAGAGCTTGCTTGGAAGGCAAGAAGGAAGCTAAATTCAAGCAAATCGATGAGAAGACAGAACAAAATATTTATAGAATAATTCAGCAAAATATGAGTTGTGCAAATAAGGAACAAAAGAAAGTCATTTTTGAACCAAGAGACTTAGTTTGGATGCATCTTAGAAAAGAGAGATTTCCAAATAAATGGAAATCCAAGCTCATGCCAAGAGGAGATAGTCTTTTTCATGTTCTTCAACAAATCAATGACAATACATATAAAATAAACTTACCTAATGAATACGGTGTAAGCACTACTTTTAATGTTGCTAATCTATCCCCTTTCCTTGATGCAAACCCCAAGAAGTCAAGGATGACTACTTTTCAAGAGGAGGAGAATAATGATGATGATGTGGACATGGGGGGCATTGACTCAAGAGATGTAGTCCATCCACAAAAGAACTTAATTATGGATGGAGATGGCTCAATGACAAGAGAAAGGATGAAAAGATTGCAAGAAGTTATTAGACTTCTTATTAATCGAATATTGGCCCCAGAGATGCAAGTCCCAAATGCAAGAGGCCTTTACCTTTTTTATTTAAGCCCAAGCCCAAGTCCGATTGGTGCTTCATAACCTATCAACAAGGATATCATGCTAATTGAATGAAGGAAATTTGATAAACTTGCATAATCCATGGCTGCAAGAAGATTATATAAGCTGATAATTGATTTGTGTAATCAAATAACTTAGTTTCTTATATTTATAGGCTTTCTTATTGAGGAATTTGTATGATAACAGCAAGTACGGCATTTTGGCCAATTACTACACACTATTTTAGAAAACAATTCATTAACCAAACATTTATATATTTACTCTCATTCTATAAATATAAACAAGTTTTTTGGCATTGAATCTTTTGAATTCAAAATGTGTTCTCCTTTTGAGGTAAAAATTTCTCATTTGCTCTCTTGAAACCTTGCTTTCTCAAACTAACCTTCTAGCTTAGTCATAAGTTTCCAAAAGCCTCCAATCCGTGCCTCAACCCAGGTGTGTCATTACGTGAATTGGTCTTTGAGTTCATGTTAGGCGAGCGATCTAAGTAGTAGGTCATGATCCACTTTGCTGGTTGGCTATTTGCACCCATTTGGTTTTGAACCAACCCCTTATCCTTTCATTCTACGTCATGAAGATCGAACTAACCCCCTTGATCTTGCATCAAATCTTCTCCTTCAATTTTAAGTATATCTTCATTTCTACTTGCAACAAATTTTTCATGACTACACAGCTAAAGCTTATCACTCGAATGATCTTCATCATATCAACATTGAATTGAATTTGATCTCTTGAGATCCTAAATAGATTCATATCACTTTGATGGAAGAATACTTACAAGTTCTCAACATCGTGATAATTCAATAATAGTTCCAATAGGTAATAGCTAAACACTTACTCCTATCCAAATTAAAATAATCCAATCATAGCCGAAATGCTATCATCTGATTCTAGCTACGACATTAAGCAATCAACTTTATCTTCAAGTAGAATCAACACCAACCGCTCAAAAAGCAAGATTCAAGCATGTGGATGATGCATGGATATTGTGGTTCCTAACAAAGTGCAAACTATATTGAGCAACTTTAGGGGTGTGATGCCTAAGAGCTACCCAAGGGCTTAGCTAAGGTGAGAAGTAGATCAAAAGATAGAATTGCTGTCGAGAACAAGGCCCCTTGTGAAGGCTCCTTAATGGATGTCGCCCAAAGAACTTAAGGAGATGCTTTTGCAGCTCCCATAATTGTTGAGTTCGAGGAAAATGCAGCCTTCAAAAGCATCCTACAATGCGTTTGTGTTATTCCAAGAGAAGCATAATGACACATTGTAGTTATGCATGGACTACTATGGCCTAAACAAAATAACAATGAAGAACAAGTATCCCAACAGTTAATTACAAAACTATTCAATTGGCTCACCAAAGCAAAGTACCACCAAGCTAGACTTTAGATTGGAATATTGGCAAGAGCACATTGCAAAGGGCAATGAGCCAAAGACAATGATGGTTACTTGGTACTAGACTTACTTGCATCAAGAGGCGAAATAATTCATGAGAAGTATAAAGGGATAGCCAATCACCATGGATATCTATATTAAAGTTGATTCAATAAATTAGTTCCTCAATGTTAATCACCTCAAGATATAGTGGGTTAGTATTTTCCAATGAATTTATCTTAGCTGCATTGAGAAGTTGGTTAAGTGCATTTAGAACTCTAGGGCAGCAACATATGAAGTGAAAACCAAATTAGGACTAGAGCTAGATAAAGTAATGAAACCTAGGTCTTTGTTGAATTGGTTGAATTTCATGTCATTCTTCCTTGTTTTCTTTTCTTTTTTTCTTTTGAATTATTTTATCCGTCGATATTGGACAAGTTTGACTTAGAATGATTGTGAGGGTATAGTATAGTACTTCGGTGAAGTACTTTTCGAATCCTTGTGGGAACCATCTTGTACTTAACTATTATATTACTTTTTTTTTGCTGGATTACCATATTACTTTTACTTTTTCAATACGTATAATACAATACTCAATTATAAATTTGTCACAACAAATTTTTGGCACCGTTGTCAGGAATTCATTGTCAATTTTTGCGAACCCAAGTGATAAGCAATTATTCTTCAACTTAACCTTCTTATTGTTGTAGTTTTCTAATGTTTAGTTTGTAACATATTTTATGTACCTTTTTTTGTCCTTTTGTATATGAAAGAGGTAAGTAATAATTGATTAGGCAGATCTATGAGAATGCAATTATCCTAAGTTACATTCGGTTTGTACACAACTATTGCATCGCATATGAATATTGTGGGAAAATCCATCTACTTGATCACTATCCTTATTATCTTGAACCAAAGAATTATTTTGATAATAATATATGTAATAGCACCTCTTATGATGAGTTTCAACTAGGATGGGGATGGAGAACTTATCCCGACGAAGAGTGGGAACATTAACTAACATGGCAATCAAAGTGGAACAACCCTTCTCGCTTTCATCAGTAATCAAAATGCTATATAGAAGATAATAGGACCTGCTGAAATGAGGCGTTTAACCAGTTCATGCAAAGTGCAAAGTCCTTACATGCCATGGAAGATGAAGTGCATGCCAATAAAAAATATGAGGGGTGAAGAACATTAGAACTTGGATGGATGAGTTCGATAATTTGCCATCCGCATCAAATACATAATTGTGTGATAATTCATTAAATTCCCTAAGTCGTGATGTTGAGACCTCTATTCAGCTAATGCCCAATCCAATATGAAGTAATGAAACTCTATCCATAAATAATTATTTATCAAATAATAGTTTGAATTTGTTGATAGATGTCACACATGACATTAGGTCCAGAATCAATCACTACCTATCATGCAATTATATATTGTTCATTGGGTTTTTAATGGGAGCATGGGTCAAATTTTACATAATCAAAATCTCTTGGACTATGGTAATGATGAGAGGTATAAAAAAAATTTAAAAAGGAAATAAAGCAGAAAAAGTTTATTTCTTGGAATTGGATCACTGGGTAAATTTCATACCGTCGCACTATTGATTATTATTATGTAATAGAAAGTGTAACGTTGGAACGTATAACTACTTTAACTAGTCATTAAAATTTTTTTTTCTGGACATTGATATATTACGTACTTCCTGAAAGCATATTAAGTTCTAAGATATAGAATTGGTGGTAACTAAAATAATTTAGTGGCATGTTCACTTCGCACTATAGAATATTTGCCATTAGCAAACAACTTATGCTTTGTATATTTTACTCAAAACTGACTGCTTTTCTGTTTAAAGATGCATAACGTAAGCAAAATATTGCTCATCTTGGCCTTTGAGAAATTAAAATCCTTCAACAATAGTTATATAAAGTAGCTCCCAAAACCTTGAGAGCAAACTCTCCTGCGAGTTCTGTCATCTCAATGGTACAGTTAAACTGCTGCTAACAAATTCAATGGCATACTGACAAAGTTCGGCTAATTTCAGTCTCAAGGTGGCTTTACAACTTGCCTTAGTAAATTTGCATAAACTTTTGAATTCTTACACAGATCATCCCACTTAGATTACATAGTGTATGAATGTAATGGTTCAATCTTGAGACAGAAACGGGCGCTGTAATGCAGAGATAGGCTTCATAGTAGAATCCTGGTAAAGTAGACTCAGTACGGAAACTACCTGTAGCCATCAATCTCTTTCATATGAACTTTAAGAAACAACAATCAACACAGTTTGAGGTCCGTCCCATTCACCTCAAGGCTTTCTTTGAGTGGGATCCCAAATTATGCTCAAAACCTGCTCACTCTCTTTGCTCATGCCTTGTGTGATCCTTATCTACGTAATTGACCCGACCAGTCCTATGTCCGTCTTCAACTCAATGAGTAATCATGCCGCTTCTTTCCTTCTGTCTGTCTCTCTGGTGGGCTACCTCTTCTCTTGCAGCTGTTTGGCATGGGAGAAGCTTCTTCAAACATCTCTCCCTCCTCTGGGTTCTCCACTTCTGCTCTTCTTGCAAGATGCCCTTTCACTGCTTTTCCATCTCCAATCTCGTCATGCTCCATTCCACGGTCAGTGGATCTCTCAGTCTTAGGCCAGCTTAGCCGTCTTTCCTGTTTTTTCTCGTCCTCTGCTGCTAACTCAATGCCATCTTCAAGCTCCCTCTCAATGAGGTCATCCTCATCCATCACATCCTTCTTCTTGATCATCTCAGCACGGACCTTCCGCCTCTTCTCAAGAGCTGCCTTGACCTTATCCTTGTCTATCTTAATAGGTTCCTTTGGAGACTGTCCAACTGATCCTTCCTGGAGCTCTGCAGCCCGACCAAACACATTGCCAGGTTTTCGGGACATGTCATCTTCCATCCATTCCCCTGCTTCAATGGGTTCATGTCTCCTTCCATTTCTTTCATGGTGAACTTCACTCCCCCCACGTTCCTTAGATCTATTGCTCACTTCTCTACCAGACAAATGATCAAGATGATGAAGTTGCATATCATCTTTAGATTCAGAATCGACCTTGTGATCTGTAATGACACTCCCCATGTCTAAACTTCCATGTTCGTTGCCTTGGTTTTGGATAGTTCTTGGCAGGACCCCATGATTTTCGGCCATAGAATGATCAGGAGGTGCCCGAGATGATAATTGCTTTGAAGCCTGATCCTCATGGGAAGATGAAACTTTTGATGAGGCCCGGTGAACTGATCCACCACCACCAATACTTCCATCAATTTCACTTCCCTGTGATGGAGGCACCCTGTTCTGCTCATAAAGTTCCAGCATTTGATTGCTAACTTCTGAAAAGACAAGACCCAACAATCAAATAATCAAATATTATGGAAAACTGCTCAAGTGAAGGTTTGCACTGCAAATTGACTTAACACTATTTTTCAAAGTTTTAATGATGAAGACAGAGGGACAGGAACCTTCCAATTGACGGGGAGTGACATCGAATTCTTGCCACCAGACCTTCTCACCATCCGAAGGGAGTTTCACTTTCAGGAACTTAGCAGCGAGGAAAATGGCCCCTGCTGCAATGTGATGTGGCTTAAATTGCAGGCAGAGCGACGTCCTCAGCCTGAGAAGTGACTTTTATAGTGTGTGTGTGTGAAGATCAAATGGATAGGAGAATAATGAAGGAATATTTTAAGGAATTGGAAGAGAGTGGAGAGGCAGTTTTTTTCTATCATACCCATCATTAACGAAATTCCAAGCAACTTGAGCAAGTGCATTTTGTGCAACTTTAAACTTCTTTATGGCTTCAACGAGAGGCTTGTACGGATGGTGGACATTTAGGTCAAAACCCAGAGTTGCGAGCACAACCCTCTCTCCCAACAAGATAAGTTCTTTCTGTTGTTCATATACTTCCTGTGGAGCATATACCACCACTCATAAGTCTTTCATAATAAGAAAGTGAAAAAAAACACTCAAGCTAAATTACATGCAAGTTATTTGCTTAATTTAAGTAATTTGCAAGAAAAGAAAACTGGCCAACAACTTTGAACAAGAACTTAGTTGACGAGCACCATCCAAAAGCTAGAATTTTAAAAACTAATTTCACTAACTCCATATTTTCATTTTAAGGTGAATCTTGTGGAACTAGTATTACAAACCATTAAGAGACAGTCATATATAAAACTATCCCAAGTTAAGCAGAAAAACAGAAACCTAACAGTGTCAACACATTTTCCAATCTCGAAGAGAAACAACTGCTCAGAAGAGGTCAAACCCAATCATCAACCCTATGGATCCAGGTTCAGAGAAAAGAACCAACTGCAAGATAGAAACTGGCAGCTCATGTAAATGCAAGGTAAGTAATCATAGCACATATTATGCAACATTATGGTAAACCAAACCAACAGGATTCGTGGACATGAAAGAGAGAACTAGCACCAACTCAAAAGGTAAGAATCAACCAAAGTCTCCAAATAAACAGGCAAAAGGGAGAACACCTTCTGTTTGATCCTCTGAGCTGCACTTTGGTCCTTTTTATGGATTATCTCATAGGAAACAAGAATGACATCCTTTAATGGACGGGGAGTCTCTTCAACCTTACCAGCAAGAAACATGCACACAGTTGCAATAGTCTACAAGGCATATTACAAATTAGATTGACAAAATAATTCCTTTAACAAATTCCATAATCCATTAGAAAATGAAACACAAATTTTCAGTAAAACTATTATTTTCCAATATCAATTAATGGAGCAAAGCAAAGTAAGTAATATATTGACTCAAATCATCTCCTTTATATTTAAAAAAAAGAGAGAGAGATTTCAATTATCTTCATCCCCACATCCCTTCATCAATAAATGTATAACTAAGCCATTTCCTTTCATTCTTCCCATTCATTTTTTCCTTTCAATTTGGGCCACAAACATGATTCAATGTTCACTAGACAACAAAGGACAAATCAAGAACATTCCACAAAAATTTAAACAGTGATTAGCATTGCCACTTTTATCCTCAAAGCGTGCACATGCCAAGAAAAGTAAACCCCAAGACAAGTTACCCAAAATAAAATAAATAAATATAACAAAAAGAGACAACATTTCAGAGCATCTGCAATGCCTTCATCCTCCAGCTAATTTATAAAGGTGAAGTCATGATGGTATTTTATGTAGAAAAATTACCTCTAAGTTTTAGAGAATAATTTAACCAACAAACTGATGGTAGTTACACCTCCTAAATTAGTTCAAATGTGAGAAATATAAACAAACTAAGGGGTTTTCCATCTGAATTTTTTAAACAATTTGCAAATATATAGAGAAAACAATTCAGCACTAGAAGTATAATGATTACAAATTGAAGCCACCTGAAAAAAAATGAAGCACATACCACTTATACACATTAAACATACATAGGAGAGCACAAGATAATTTCCATATCGAATGTTTAATATTGATAAAGCACCCTATGGATGTTCAGCAGTAAGATAACTTTTAAAGGAACAAAAATATTTCAGGAGCAAAAATGACACATTAACCACAGTTAAATATTTAAAAAGCACTATAAAATTTAACCCAAAAAAATTAACTTAAAGAGTTAAATATAACTGATTATTTGAAGTCAGTAACTCACCCTTCTGTCATTCCTTGCATGAGACTGTCTGAGGAAAAATCGATGACAAAAAATTATTGCTGTAGCTATTGTTACTTGCGGTCTGCAAAAAAAAATGGTAGGTGGAATTTATAGACCAGTTCAATGATCAAAGACATATCATGCATACGTAAACAAAGTATATTCCTACAAAGTGCTTGCATAAGATTAGAAGCTACCATCCTCAACATCATCGCCATTTAAAGGAAAAATTAGAAAGTGATAATTGGGAAACAGTAAACTCACATGACAAAACGGTGAAATTGAAATTCCTACTACATATTTCATTAGATTAGAAAAGCCACATGTCTGTCTACAATTTACAGTTTTAAGTAAAAATGGAAATAGAAGGTAAAAGCAACTACTTAAGACCAAGCTACCCTTGCAACCCAGGTAAAATTTTGACATATTTAATCACCAAATGGAGCTCTGCATCATTATCCAGACAGAAAAGAGGATATAAACTTGGAACTACAAAAAAAAATTCATATAAAAATCGTATAACATTAGCCGTATCCTAGACAACATATTTTTGCCATTTCAGATGCAGCAAAGTTGGATTCCAGTCAAGAAAATTTTATCGAGGTAGGTACTTTCAACCATGAGGAGCCCCAAAACTATGTAATTTGACAAGATGAAAGACATGATCTTAACAAAAACCCTGGAAGATTTTCATAAACACATCACTTTTCACTCGTCCAGGTCTGAGGCATCCAATTAAGAACAAAGAAAAGGAAACACATTTTCTGAAAAGTAAGAAGGCATTAACGCAAGGAAGTTCAACTGGCATACCTGTTTAGTAAAAGCATACAGGTTCCCACTTGAATTAGTATGGATTTACATTTACCAGCAGAAACAAACTTTTTGCACACAATCCATGCTAACAACCTGACAGCTCTAATCATCCTCCAAGACCAATGTGGAATCGAACAAACTTCTACACATTAAATCTGAATTTTTGGACCACATCTTATATCTCAATTTAGATGTTCAATCCCTTTTTCTTCACGGGGACCTAACCATGGTCATGTGACAATTAAATATTGAGCCTACTAATCAAGGAGACAATTTACAGCTCCATTAAAATAACTTTAACTTATATAGTTCACAGCAAATATACCAACAGTAAATATATGACCTGATCTGACATGCCCCTAACTCTATAAAGATACACCATCCTCATACAGCTATACCCCACATGCACATTAAGAAAGCCTAATTACTCTTAACCTAAGTAAAATTAAGTCCTGCATCATTCAGTCTTCTTCTGGAAGGAAAAGGATTTGCCAACACTATGAACTACCAAACGTTGAGCACATTAGTTGCAAAAAGCTTATTCAACACACAGACAAACACAATTACTGACTCAGATCAGTTCATATATGATTCACTAATTCTTTCAGGATGTTATCAAAAACCTTGAAACAACACTAGGGATAAACAAGCCTAAAGATTCCAATTGTCATATATCACAGCAAAACCAACTTCTCTCTACTCCTAGATAAATTATAAAATAGCACAGTGAAGACAAAAGGTTTGTTTCTAAGAACTAAAAGCCAATACAAGTATGAAACTTGAAGATAGAAAAATGGTAATTTGAACAAACAACAGCTGAAAGGGCACGAAGCCTTACACTTTGAGCCTCATTCCAAGATCCTGCAAGAAGGTGCAGTATGACTTGCGGAGATAAGTCTCCTTCTTGAGGTCTATCCCATCCCTTCTTGATGGAGAATTCTCTTCAATTTCCTTTCTTGACAAGTACCATCGACCTCCGACCCCAGAATCCTCTGGCTGCTGCGAAGAAGATGACTCCCCGCAAATATACCCCATCACCGTTACGGTAACCTTAAATCTCCGCCTGCCAATCTATCACTTTTATCTTCCTGCCCCCACACAAATGGGAACTAACTGCACACGAAGAACAACGTAATTACGGACTGTGAGAAAGCGCTCGGCAATTGGAAGTTCACCCTACTAAGATTGGGGAGTTCGTCAAAAGTCCTAACGACAATAAAAGAAGTTGCCCCGACTAAATTGGAACAGCACAATGTCTGTCTCTCCTACCGAGCCTAGAAATCCACAAACTAGAAACCCTAAAATTGAAAATCCGTCACCTCTTTACTTAATCCAGGTAATAATATGCAGCGGCAACAATAAAAGAACTTTCGCAGCCTTAAAAAGATCGGCAAGAGTAAAAGAGGGCAAGGGAGAAGGGACGAGCGCAGTTGTGGATGGGGTCAGCAGCAAACCGAGCAACAATCAGCGGAAGAAAGAGCTGCAGAGATTTGTGGAGAAGAACGCCTGTGTTAAGAGTGGGCGAGCAATTGTGCAGCACATTGCAAAACAACACGGTAGTGGAAAACGGGGCCTAATTCAGCCCGTTTCGCAATCCTCAAGCTTAGTAGTTTTTGAGCCCAGAATTGCTTTTTGGAATAAAGCCCTAGCGCACACACAGCCCGAGCTGCTTGGGCTCTCCATTGTTGCTTCCTGGATGACAGTAGTCGACCGTTTTATGTATCTTCCTAAGAAAGGAACTGTTGTCTCTTACTTTAGCTTTGTGGAGGACATTTACGTCAATGATGCATAAAATTTTGGAAATGTCCCTAAACTGGTATAAAATAGAATTTTTATACGTTATTGGTACCATAATTATTTTTATAATGTAGAGAGTGTGCACGTGCACATCTAGTCGAATAGTCAACTCCAAAAAATTCATAATTGGTGGATCCAAATTCATTTACATATGACATCAACATCTAAATTTAAATATAAAAACTAAATTTTTTTTTTGGTTAGATATATAATTAAAATTTTGAATTATTTTAAAAAGATTATTGATTTCAATAATAAATTTATAAAATTTATATTTCCGTTCTATTATCGAATCCCGACATTTTTATCATCCTCGAAGAATCCATTGCCTCTTCAAATTTTCCCACCATAAGGAAGCATAATCCTTGAGTTTGAGAGCAACCAATTTCACCTTACGATCATCATGGAGATCCTTATATTCAAATATTTGCTCGATGGTATACAAGCAATCAAAGAACTCATCTCGCTAGGACCTTCCCTCGAACTCTGGCACGGCGATCTTAATCCCAAAATCTTGTTGCCTCTTTCCCAAAATCTTGTTGCCTCTTTCATTGATATTCATTTGTAATAGAAGAGACAAAATTAGGGCCATGGAAAGGATTATCACCATCATCCTCAAAATGTGGTCAACACGTCATAGCGAAAACAGTGTTGTCATAGCCTTTGATTTTGTGCTCTTAGCTCCTCAATCTATTTACAAAGCTCTTCCATCTCAAAGTCACGTGCATCTTCTCCAACGAACTGATTCACCATACCATGAACAACATTGCAAGCCATGTTAAAACAAGAACAATGAAGCTAACAGGATGATGAACTGGCTTTGATGCCACTTCATACTAGGAAGCATGACATCCAAAAGATAGCACAAGGGAAACACACTTCAAACTCGTAGGACATATAAATCACCACCTAGGAGAATCAAAGTGCATGAAGAAACTCCAACTTTGAGGTATATAGATCACCATTCTACGAAACAGGGAGCCGAATCCACCAACTTGGATGGCTAAATCAAAGATACAGCAGTAAGTTCAAAGACTCAAGGAAATTTGAGAGAAATAGAATTTAAAAGAAAACAAAAATAATTCAAATTGTATTCAATAAAATTGAATTGTATACAGATGCTGTCCTATGAGGTGTTTATAGGTACGAAGAGTGTTTTAACAATATCCCTAAGAATGTTGAAAGAATATTCTGAACATAATTTAAAAGATACTTAAGAAATATACTTGCAGAGAATACTAACCAAATGTATCCTTATCTCTATCAGCATTATATCTCTAGATTTCTAGAAGTTTGACTTGATCAAACGTTGACTTTGACTTGGTCAAATACTCCTGCTTCATAGAGGAAGAAGTTTAGATGTACAGTTCCAAACTTAGCCAAGGAAGGTTGACAAACCTATTCTCAATAGAGTAAACCTCAACAAAGAGAGAAGTCTAGACATATGGTCTTGGATTCAGGAAAGGAAAGGTGACAAGCCTAACCTTGATATAGGAAAAGCCTAGACATACCATCTTTAACTTAGAAATGAAGGTTAACAAACCTAAACCTCTAAAAAGGAAAAGCCTAGACACATGGTCCTAAACTCATGAGTACTTCGATTCATTGTTCAACATGTTTTGTAGGAACTATATTGGCCCAACCCATCTAACATTCATTTAGGTGATACTAGTGACGATGTCAGATTGTCCCATCTAATGTATCATTTCGATAATCAATCACTCATTGATTTGGTTAGACCTAGGGGTGCCATGGATGACTTGTCACAAGATTCAAGTAGACAAAGTTCAAATACACCCACATAAAAAATGATTTTTAGAGTTTATGTCATATGCATAGGATGAACAAGGTGGGACCTAGTACTAGAACAAAGTTATCCTAAACCAAACAAAACATATATGTTCCATGACTAGCAAAATGCTTTATTACATGAGACTGAATATAGTTCAATCAATTTGATTAACACTATGATCGATAGACTATTTGCCACCAATAGAGTCATCATTGTTCGAGGATAGAGTGTTGTACTTGTAATAAGGTTTTAACCCAATGCAGGGTCAAGGTAAATGTAGCCCATAATGTTTTCTATAATGCTCATAATAAATCAAGTTGAGAAAAGATAAAGGTCGCGTAGTTAGTAACTGCCACTATAAGGCAAAGGTAACCTAATTAGGTTATTCTCTATCCTTGTAGCTTTTTGTCGGGGTCTAATAATCGGACATCACAAATGACATTTTCCAAGTAACCTGATCAGTTACCCCTCAATTCCTTACTTTTTTACAGTTTAGTCCTCAAACTTCCTATTCTATTACATTCTAGCCCGTCTACTTTCATTCTATTGCATTTCACTTGACTTTGGGTCAGTTATAGGGATTCTAAGGCAATTTGGTTCAAGGTTGCAAGGCAATAATCCTTGTCTGATGTGCAGTTGAGTTTCTATTATTGTAATAATAGTGTGCAAATGTGTGATTTAGCCTAGAGGTACAACCATTGGGAGTTTGCTATGCACAGGCCAGCCTTTGTCGCAAGGACAAGTCAAAACTTGGGCATCTACACTAGTTTAACTCAAACATATAATCGAAAAATTTGATTGTTATGTGTTATTATCATTTGAAGTGAAATAAACAAAACTATGAATATAGTGGCATGCTTATTATGAATGGGTAGTTAGATTCAATTGATGTAGTTTGAAATGTAACAATAGGATAAATGAAGTAATAAGTGGATTATGAGGTGAAGAAATATGTAAAAGAATGATTTGATCTCTTATTCAAGTGGGTTATGCTATATAGGAATCATAAAGGCTGAGATAGAACGTTTTGATTGTAAGTTTAGTAAATGAGTCTATTGGATAAATGGTAAATACTCTTTTCTATCTTAGAATAATGTGTTTGTTAACATATTTGTTTATATAAACATTACATTGTTGCAATATTTGTTTGGTATCTATATGTTTCATAGTGTTAATTAATGTGATTGATTGATTTGATTAAATGGCTACATTATTTGATGGAATTCTATTGTTATGAAATCAATGTGATATTTGAATTAGTTTGACTAAGCATCGCAATACTTGTTAATATGCATATATTTTGAAGTGTTAAAATGACAATTAATTGATTCGATTATGCAACTACTATATTAATTGATGCAATCCTATTATTAATAATATGAATGTGCCATTTAAATATATTTTTGATTGAGTGTGGATATGTTGTCTAATGCAATTGTGTTGATATAATGTGTGACTGCGCTAATCGTTTGAGTTTTTCTCATCCATATCGATCAAGTTAAACTAAAACATAATTGCATGCATGCTATCATTTGTATTATGCCCATAATGGATGAAGTGATACCTGAAAGGATAAAATGAAAGTATTTCCTGTAAGGGATGCTTCGCAAGGGATGGAGTGATATGCGATAGGATACAGTAAAAGTGTTCCTTATAAGAGATGCCCTACAATGGATGAAGTGATACTCAAACTGGCAAAATAAAAATGTTATCTATAAGGGATGCCCACAAGGGATGGAGTGATTCTACAAAATGATAAGTGATCCACTAGCCAATGGGTATTCGTCACATGCATTGGTTCATAGATTGTCACATGTGTTGGTTCCTAGGGTTGCATATGCGTTGATGACGGTTCATATTAACTGTGACTATACATTGACATATAAGATGATATTAACTATGGTTATAGATTTGCTTATCTTATTATATTACATATATATTTTTTGGTAATGTATCATATTACATATATATTTTGTTATGAAAGTTGTTAGATATATATGTTAATTTGTTATTTTATATTGGGAATTTGTACTTATTAAAATGCAGCTAATTTATTTTGCATAATATCTTTTCAAGCAACATGAAATTAGCAGGATTGCACGATAAGTGATAGCTTTTGATAGTGAGGATTGACAAGAGTTTTGATAGTTAGATTTTATTTTTGTTTGAAAATAACTTGAGTTTTTCTAAAATTTATAACATATGTTTTGACCTGAAATTTTCATATAGTAGATATAATTAATTTCAAATAAGTTAATAGATTACATAGCCTATTCCTCCTATAGGCCACTCGGCTAGGGCCGAATTAAGGAAAATAATCATTTTGATAAATAAATTAAAATAATTTTATACTTATAAGTTGAACTTTTAAGTATTATAATTGACTAATTAATCAAAATTTTACATTAATTTTATGAAAATATTAAAATATAATTATTTGTGAAATAATTAATTACCTTTTCCAATTTTCTTATAATTTATAATTTTATTTTATAAATATTTTTCATGATTTGGGACGAGACGAGTTTTGTTTTAGGTGGCCCGAAAACCTCGGCTTTTGGCCCAAGCAAATCTTGGGGGCCATGATTTTAGGCCGGTCCA
>CXYZ01006362.1:43130-57653 GCA_900006705.1 Sonneratia caseolaris
AATATTATATTATTAATATTATTTTTTAAACATGCGGTTCAACCCATTAAACCCCCGATCCGACCCATGAACCCATGCCTACACCGGTTCCCGGCCCGGTCTGGTTTTAAAAACAATGGTTTTGATTCTGTTTGTTCGATTCTCGGCACACCCTAGGTCTTGATGAGTTAATTTTATGGTCCGCCGGATATTTATAATAAAAAATCTCGTCCTGGAGATGGCGCCGCGGATCAGCCAATAGCGCACCCACGCGCCGTTGTGACGATTGCTTTGCGATGGTCCACAGGGGCATTTTGGACAGATCGGATAAAATCCCAAATAATAATAAAGAGAAAATGAGAAAAACGGAAAACACTTGAAAACAAAAACGATATCCTGCAACTGCTTTTAGGTTTTAGTTCTTTCTCCTCCCCTCCTTCTCCGCGTCTTCTTTTTCTTCTACTTTCAGAATTTCTCGATCCTATCGCGAGCCCCACAGGATCAAATTGCAAAATCTTCAACCTAAGTTATAAATTTGAATCTGGAAGCTTCACCAAGCGGCAGTCAATGGCGGTCTATATGTTGATTTGAGCTATCTACGAAATTGAGCTAATCCGAATTTGTGGACATGATGCCAGCGAGTTCCCGAGCGTGAGATTTGTTTGGTAGGCGGAAGAATGAGCTCTCCATTCTTCTCGGATTTAGCAAATACCCCGTCTAGCTCGATTTCGCACCACCACCAGCAGCCCATGCAGTCCCCTCAGGCTGTCCCAGGGCAATCTGCCGTGCGTCAGAGGTGATAATAGATGCCGATCTATTTTAATCGGCTAGATTGGTAATTTTGTTTGAATTATGGATCATGAGCTGCCAATTCTGGTAAAATTTGGACTGTGTTGTCTCAATTGTGATCGATGCCTGTATCTCGTATCTGGTTGTGGCTTAGGGTTGTTTTATCTTGAAGAATCTACTTAAGGGTTTGGAAGTCTTGCTACATGTGGTTCTTGTGGATCATTTCATAATTGGGCTGTCTATATTGCTTGTACCTACTTGATGGTTTTGGTGCTAGATTTTTATGACAGAGATTTTACTGAATAAATTGCATCACTGTATTGATAAATAACCTGTTTTCCAATATATGGTTCAGTATTCTGATTGTGTGAGCTTACTCTGAATTCAAATTCATATTGGTGAATTTTTCTGATGCTTTAATTAAGGAGACTAGTAAATTACCTATGCGATGCACGGCAGAATCATACATGCAGCTGAAATTTTGAAAAACTGATATAGAGAGGTTGGACAATTTATCTGATTATGCATGCCATAAAAACATAAAAAACAGATGGCATATATGTTCCAGTGTTTACTGAAAGCCCTGGCTGAAGGCATGAGGAAATCAGAGACAGAGAGGATAAAAGGTAGTTGGGAGTTACCAAAGGGGGAAGGAAAAAGTGGAGGCAGTTACCTTTCAGCTGGGAGTTACCAAAGCTTGAATAAAATCCTTAGCACACAATATAAGTGAATTTAAGTTCAAGTGTAATATTGGAAAGAGAAAAAGAGACGAAAAATGCTATTGGCTTTCGATATAGTGATATAGATAGATATATGATTTTACTAGAGGAGATTGTTATTGCTTGGACTTATTTTGGAAGTGATTATGGGGGATACTTATAAAGTTTATCTGAGCTTGTGTGAATAGGTGATATTCCCACGGAGTTTGTGGACCCTGATTTATTTGTATTCATTGATTTTCAGATATTAGCATTCCTATTATTATTTGTTTTAAATGTGTATCGGTTATGTAGTATCAATTGGAAACTATCGCACATAAAATACTTCAGATCATGCAAATATCTTGCTGTTAATTTTGTCTTGGTTTCAAATATGTTAGTTATCTTGCAAAAGTTGCCTCTCTCTTGGAAAGATGGTGTTGCATTCTCATTATATCCTATAGGGCATACCTTATTAATTTTTTATGATTACAATGACATGTTTTTCCCTATGTTTTATATTTCCATTTTAAAATTTTGGCAGTGGACAATTTGAAAAGCACAATAATGTTGTCATTCTTTTCTATGTTCTTGCATAAAAAAAATTCCTGACTCCCACTTAATATAGGTACAATAGTCTTACTAAAAAGGCCTTATATTTAGATTTTGGGGGAAAGACTGATATATTTCATGAGCTAGTTGCTGCTACATCTTTGGCAATATCATAGAGTGAGTATGTAGCATGGCAAATATATGCCACCTCTAACAGAAATTGTATGGTCATGAATTCTTACATTTTTCCCTGCCAGTGGCACAAACGTCTTCAAAATTCTAGCACAGAGAGAGGTTTCTCCTCGGACAAAACATTCCCCCAAGAAATTATGGAGAGGACCTGCAGTATATCCCTTCCAGCTTGGTAGTGGAGCACATAGTGATGCTAGACATTCTCTAATTTCATGGTGATTTTTATTTCTTTTAAGCATTCTTTGTAAATTTTAGATATCCCTTTGCAGCTGGTTAGAAGTGTGGTGATTGCAAAGGCAGGGAGTTTCTTTGCTTAGTTTATTGATAAGATATTTATCAATATGTTCATATTGTTTAGGGTGGAAGCAGAGTCATTGCAAAATTTATCTGCTAAATATTGCCCACTGTTACCCCCTCCAAGATCAACAATTGCAGCAGCCTTTAGCCCTGATGGAAAAACTCTAGCTTCTACCCAGTAAGTTCTAAATGTTGTCCTGTATAATGTGTTGATTGCTCATTTGATAAGTGCTGATTTTAACAAATAGTACTCCGTAATTGTTGGCATTATGCTTGTTTTTGGTAGTGGGGATCATACAGTAAAAATTATCGATTGTCAAACTGGGAGCTGCTTAAAGGTTTTGACAGGTCATCGGAGAACACCATGGGTGGTAAGCCTTTATTTTAATAACTTTCCAAATATCAGTTTATTCTCTCACAGTATTTCATTTGACAAGGTGCAAGTCCCAGTATTATAGCTGTCTGTTATCAGTCATAAAAAAAAATGAAATTATAGCTGCCTGTTATATCTAATCTAATTTTTATGATTGAACATTTTGTCAAATTAAGTACTTCAGTTATGTTGTTGCGCTGTCAATTTATGGATGATAGTGTTTTTGAAACACATAATCATAATTCTCTTAAGCTGTGAAGCCTAGATATCGTAATGGAGATACTTGCACCTCCAAAAATGTTCCTGCAAGTGGTACTTTCTTTAGGAATTTTTATTAAGTTTTTAAAATTGGACACACCATGATTTTATTTGAATAATAATCATCTGTACTAAAAGTCTATCCCAGTTAGAAAGCTTTTGTATTGGAGGATTAGCTGGACCTCAAAATTTTAATTATTTTATTGGATGAAATGCTAATGCTAATGATAAAAGTAAATCTGAAATGTAAAATCTGCATGTGTGTCATCATCTCTTTCTGTTTTTTGTAAGTGAAACTGGTGATATAAGCTGTACCCATGTGAAAGACGTTCAGCATTGAAAACTGAAACTAAAAGCATGGAAATAAGTTATGGTGGGATGTGGGAGAAAGGAGAGATTATCAGTATTCAATTATTTGGATACAAAAGAAATAACTGTATTCGATAGAATTTGTCCCATAACTGATTTAGTGTTGATTAACTATTAGGCTTGAACTGATGATTCTTGAGATCAAAGGTCCTTTGTAATTACTCATAAAAAAAAGGTTGAAGGTCCTTTTGTAGACCTTGTAATTTATGGTCGGAATGATGTTAAAGATACTAGTCTCATGCGGTAATAGAAGCGATGTGTGTGTTTATGTGCATGTTAGAATTAAAATTTCTGTCAGCAGTTTCATAAAATGGTTCTGCTCGAAATAAAGTTGACAAAATTATATTTGCAGGATGACATTGAACTCATTATTCTTTGTACGCCTTTTCTTTTCTTTTTTTTAAATATTCTCATTTGCAATATGTTGGACCTTTTTTGCATTGTGCTCAGTTACTATGCTGCATGTATGGGTTTTGTCATTTTCTTGCCTTGTCTAATATTTTGTGGTATACCATTGTGTCTCATGCACTCTATGTCAATCTTATAAATCTTTCTTGACAATATGGTTTCCAAAACTATATATATCATAGATGATATCATTCTTCATTCTTAATTTTTACGTGAAGAGGTAGTGGAATTTCAGGTCAGGTTCCATCCTCTGAATTCAGAGATCCTTGCAAGTGGCAGTTTGGATCATGAAGTACGCCTTTGGGATGCAAACACCACAGAGTGCATAGGATCACGTGACTTTTGTAATTACTCTAGGAAATCAGTTATATTTCCTAAATTCCAATGTTTCAATGATTCTGAGTAGTTCTAATGATTTTTAACCTCCCTGCAGACCGCCCTATTTCATCTATTGCTTTTCATGCCCGAGGAGAGCTTCTTGCTGTAGCATCTGGTCATAAGGTTGTGGCTTCTTAAAGTTCTTTACAGATTACTATCCTGCACTTATTTTGACATTCATTGACATTTGTTCTTCTTACCAGTTATATATATGGCACTACAACCGAAGAGGAGAAGCATCATCACCTGCAATAGTCTTGAGGACAAAGCGGTCACTTCGGGCTGTCCATTTTCACCCACATGCAGCTCCATTTCTTTTAACTGCAGAGGTGAAATTCATGCTGATTTGAAATCTCTGCTTCTCTATTCACAAGCCACTGATTATTATTTTTTTAATCTTGCAGGTCAATGACCTTGACTCATCTGACTCACAAATGAGCCTTGCAACTTCTCCTGGTTATTTGCACTATCCCCCTGCCATGGTGTACTTTGCAGATGCTCATTCAAGTGGTTATTCTGGTTCTGCTTTGGTGGATGAGCTGCCACTCATGCCTTCTCCATCAATGATGTGGCCCTCCATTGGCAGAGATGAAGGAAGAATATCTGTACAGCATGTTGATGAGGATGTTGCATTGATCAATGGACAGCAGAGGGTGGAACTTTCTGCCTCAGTGCGCCTTCTAACATACTCAACACCATCTGGGCAGTATGAACTTCTGTTATCCCCTGTTGAACCTAATAACCCTCCTGTGCATGAAGAAATTGGGACAAACTCTTTTCCCAGTGAAATGGAGACTCAAGTGTCTCAATCTGCATTAGAAAATGTGGAGGCTATGGATGTACAAACTGAGGGAAGAAGCAATCAACATTTACCTTTTGGTGATTCAAGATACTGGGAGCTACCTTTCTTGCAAGGATGGCTAATTGGTCAGACCCAAGCTGGTACACGTGCTGTGCATCAAGAAACAGCTGGAGCACATGAAACTCCACCTGTTTTTGGTGATATAGGGAGCCTTGGTCCCTCTTCAGCTATATCTAGTGGTATAAATCCATCTCGTCTTGCTGGAAGGCCTTCTCCTCGATATCGCTCTTCACAATCTAGGGCAATTCCTTCAGCTGGAACAAATGAAGGACCTGTTTATGGAAATACTGCTCATGATATAAGTGAAAATCAAGTTGTCGTAAATAGACTTCGATCTGAGCTTGCTGCATCACTTGCAGCAGCAGCATCTACAGAGTTACCATGCACAGTGAAACTGAGAATATGGTCTCATGATGAGAAAGATCCATGTGCACCACTAGATTCTGGGAAATGTCGACTGACGATTCTACATGCAGTTCTTTGTAGGTACGAACTTATTATCATCTTTCCAACTTTATTTTCTTGACTTGGGGAAACCTTCAGCATCAAACCACTTCTTGATCAAGTGATACCTCACTTCATTATTTTGACATTCATGATACTGGTATTTTAATTTATCTGTCATTTATGCCCTGCTTTGAAAACTTTTGCCACATGAATCTAATTAAATTCTTGCTCCTTATAATTGTCTTTCAGTGAAATGGGGGCTCATTTTTCTCCTTGTGGGAGATTTTTGGCAGCCTGTGTTGCATGCCTGCTGCCTCAATTGGAATCAGATACTGGATTGCACGGCCAGGTCAACCAAGACTCAGCTGGGGCAGCAACTTCACCAACAAGGCATCCTATTTCAGCTCATCAAGTTGTATATGAGCTTAGGATTTATTCTCTGGAGGAGGCAACGTACTATTTTGCCCATACCTTATTCATACTGTTTGATTTACCTTAATGATGCATTTCCCATTCTTTCCATTGTGACTTAATATGCACAATTGTTCATTCAGATTTGGTTTGGTGCTTGCATCAAGGAGAATAAGAGCTGCCCACTGTTTAACTTCCATCCAGGTTTGCTGGTTAATAGTAGTTCTCTTTTGTGCTTCACTTTTTAATATTTACCTACTATGTAATGTGGAGGCAGTGAACCTTATGGTATAATATAGCCTCTTAAGTTTCTTGACTATATTATGCCTCAAAGAAGATTAAAAAAAAAAATCACCTATTTGCCCTTCTCTCACAATATGCTTGGATTGAGGGATATTGAGGAAAGGGATGGGGATGAGAGGAGAGGTAGGGGGTTATAGAGGGATAAGGAATAATACTTTGAATAGTATTACAAAGGGGAAGGACAACGAAGGTTAAAGAGGGTTGATGTACCCTTCATAATCCCCTCTAACCATAGAATTGAAGGGCTGTATTGTGAATTTAACATGTGTCCCTAATTAACCTCCCTATTCCCCAGGTTGGAGGGTGAAAATTTTGATTGTTGGAGGGTAACGGAGGGATAACTTATCCTTCCATAACCCTTCTATATATAAATATATATTACCAAACAGGGATTTAGTCTATCTTTCCATAACCTTCCACTGCCAATCCCTCAGTCCAAACACAAGGTATGAGAAAGTGAGGTGTTGGATAACACCCTTATATTTTGTTGCTGAAGAGTAAACTGTCTTATGAAGTGTTATCTGATGTGTACCTTGGTTTCTGCAAGAAGTGATGGAACTAACTTACCTATGTTTAATGAACTTGAACCTCCAATTCTTGACAATTTATATGGTTTAAATAACGAGTGCAATGAACTGAAGTTTGGTCCTGACTTTTTTATTACGAAGAGTGCTTTTAGTCCCAAAGATTGGACTTTGGTTCCATGAATCTTCCCGTTTTCTCATTTGCTATTGCTCAATTCTGCTTAGAATATTGGTTTTCAATTTAATTTTTGAAATAAACCCATTCATAAAATTGCTGTTGAAGGATGAACATGCCAGTGACTTAATATGGGAGGGAGGTGGCTGGAATTGGGCTTTCTTCAGTCTTTCCCTACACACTCAACCTAAATTCAACTTGGTTAGAGAGTGACTGAGGTGGCCTGACACTGCCTCCTACCTATGACCAATTCACCACCATGCTTTAGTGACCTACTGTTGGCAAGACATGACTTTGGTTGAACCATTATGGCTCAGATCATATGTCATGTAGATGAGAAAAAAAAATGCAAAGCTCTTAGGTGATTCTGCAATTTTGGAAGATTTAAAAGGGAGAGATGTTTGAACCTGATCTCAGAAATCAAAATATAGCCTACCCTTATTTTTGATATTTTATTTATAAGATTTTGACAAAGCTTAGAAATAATACCTATAGATTACTTTAGTTGATATCAATTCATACACGAGGTTTAAATTGATGAAAGTGAATTAAAATGCACACCATAAAATAAGCCAAAAATAGTGTAATAAATGATTACTTTTATAGTCTTCATGATTAATATTGAGCTCTTCATATTTAATGCAATGCAGTTCTCTCCGACTTCAGAACATCTGTTACTTGCCTACGGCCGTCGTCATAATACTCTTCTTAAGAGTGTCATTGTTGATGGAGAGACTGCAATCCCTATTTACACCATATTAGAGGTAAAACTAGTTGCTGCTTGTAGATAGATAATCAGTTTCTTAGATATATGGAATGTCAAGATTTTTCTCCCTCATTTGTGCACTTCTAATTTTATATTGGCTCCACAAGGCTGAAAAGGAGGTCTAGCCTAGAGACTTGAACTAATATGTGAATGGAGTTCTTTGGACCCTTCCTGAACCATCTAATTGTTTAAAGCTTGAATAAGATTGTTACACTGGGTGGGAAAAATACTGAAACAAATTGCTGTAATGATTATTTTTACCATGAGGAGCTAAAAGCTTTTGGGGATATTGGTAGAAAATAGTTGAACTTGATCATGGACCGCAACTGATGGTTGATACATGGTAAAAACAGAAGCTATTGTTCATAGTTAACTTGTTAAGCTGCTTGATAAAACACGTTTGCCACCAGAAAATTGAAGTTGAGCCATGGTTTACTAATATTTGACAGAACACTTATAACTGATTGTGTCTAAAAAATGGGTAGAAAAGTATTTATGGAATGTCCCACCAATCCCGAATAAATTCTGCTTGAGATGTAATCACTATTCTACTAAAATCTGTAATAATTGCTTAGCTTAGTGTTCCTCAACAATTTGGTATATTGGATTTGAGACTGGACATTGGATCTGTGCATTGACCTGCTAACCTGCTCCATGCCTTTCCTGCAAATTTCTGGAAAGTTAATGGAAAATTATAATATTGCACTCAGATGACTCTTTTGGTGGGGTCACCTTCATCATGTGCAGAATGCTAGTAGTAAACCTAAACATGCATCTCGCAACTGGAGAGTGCACACTCTTAGATGTTTTGGAAGAAGGGGCGCATTTAATTGTGGAAATGGAAATGACACCCCAGGCCAGCAGTACCACCCAAGGTCCAATCACAATCACATGCATGGAGGCTATTGATTCATGTCAATTTGGAATAATCCACTGGAGGGTGCTGCAATATTTGAAAATCGTCCATAGTCAAACTTTAGGGAATACTGATCCCAGATCCAAACTGAAGGGGAAGCTCATGAAATAGTACATCAAAATATTTTCTATCACAGCATGGTTGAGCCTTTGCTTCTGCTCGAGTTTACAAAATCTTTGTTTCCAATGGTACCAAATGGATCATAAATAATGTAGTTGCTTTGGTCTATCTGTAATTTTTCTCCCTGAAATATAAGTTGCTTGAACAGGTCTACAGAGTTTCTGATATGACACTAGTCAGAGTTCTTCCCAGTGCAGAGGATGAAGTCAATGTTGCTTGTTTTCATCCTTCAGTAGGAGGTGGTCTTGTCTATGGGACAAAGGTGAGTAGGTGACATCTGGTGAGTGCTTACTAAAAATAAATAAAAATGATATCTGGTGAGTGTTGCTCTAATGAACATTTCAATATATCATTCCGAAATTGACATTTGAGCATGCATAATGCAGGAAGGGAAGCTAAGGATTCTCCAGTATGATATCTCTCGTAGTATGAATTCCCTGCTACCTGGTTATCTCGATGAAAGCTTTGCAGAGGTGAAAGCATGACATTCTCTATTTGATGTTATTCTAGCTTGTTTTCTTTGATAAAATGAAGCCTGGTCCTGGTTTGTCCTATACATAGCTGTTCTGTATTCTCTTTTAGCCCTCTGGCAGTTAATCCGAAGTTGATTTTGCTAAGTAATAGCTTGCTGAGATGCATTAGATAGGGATTTATTTTGGCTGATGTATTTATTGTAGAGAATTGCAAGTATTTACTGATGGGGTGATCTACAATATGAATGAATTAGGCATTATTGTAAAGTATCAAGGGATTTAGACTGATGTTTCATTTGGATGCGGGAATACTATTTGTTAATTTCAGAAAGTGGGGATAAGTTGCTTTTTCAATTTAAAAATTATTTCTAATGGGAGCATTGATGTTTTATCTGCTTTCCTTATCATTATTTGTTCTCATTTTACTTCCAGTTTTATCATTTTCCTTGAACTTTCAGTTATGGTATTGGCTGGAAGAAATCATGGAACTATGAATTTGTGGTGACCAATAGAATGTTGGCATCATTGTTTGGTTGATTTTGAGCATTGAGTTGTATGCCTTTGTGTAATTGCATTTTTACTTCATGAATCGTTGTTTGTTTGACCTAGCTTCTTGTTTTGATATTTTTAGGTGCCCACCTTTGCCTTAGAATGCTAGTAGCTGGCAGTTACTGCAGCTTTGTCGCATTTTCTATTTGGTATGGAAGGGTCATAGTCTTCTTGTTATTAGTTGGAGTCAAATGGCAAGCATATATTGTTCATTACGTGTCAATGAAGATGGGTTTCTGATGTTCATCAGGATGGGATGCAGTGATATTCTGCTTTTCAATGGCCACTCATGCAAATCAGGAATGTACATTTCCTCTTATTGGTAGACCTATATCAGATCAATTATGTACCGGTAAGGACAAAGCCTGTAATTCCATCTGTTTTCATTGGAGATGCATGCTTCTAGACTGTTAGGAAGTCGATCTAACTCTTGCAGCAGTTGGTTTAGTGGAGGCAGAAGGTGTCTGAGGTCCTTTGTTGTTGTATAATGGTGTTCTCGTCTCTTCCTTTTCCTAGTCTGTTTTCGGTTTAATTGAGCATTCTTAACATATGCTGTTAAGTGTTTTAGCGTTCCTGGCTCAGTATTGATTAGCTGCCCCCACGTGGGGTCACAGTGTAACTATGCCTTCGAAATTCTAATGAAAGTACTATCTTCCCGGATACTGTTTTTGTTCGCAAAACAGTTTTTCATAGTACACTCCGTAATGTTTAGTATCCGTGCCTGTGATTAATTTCGTTGAAATGCGTTATTTTTGTCGATCAAAGTTTAGAACATGACAGCAAACCGTATGTATAGTAGAAATCATAATTTGTTGTAATTGTCATGATCGTCTACGTGAGCATCTCTTAGATCGTAATTATTTGAAGTTAAGGAGCCGATGACAGATAAAGTAAACTCTTCCATGGATTTTGTTGTTGAGAATTTGTTGTTTTCCTATTTTCAATGCCTAGAGGTGAGTACTCTTTTTTAACATAAAATAACATATTCATTAATATATCTATATGTTATTTTTTATTGCTGCAATGTGTTTAATATATATATATATATATGTATATATCTGTGTGTGTGTTTCAAAGTACTAAAATATGGTGATTGATTGATACGACCATCTGTCTCCTACAGTATCTGATGCGACTTTGTTGCTATGGTGTGTGAATGTGCTATTTGCCATCATGTGTATTTATTATTGATTTGGACCATCAACATGCTGATGTATTGTCTTATGGAACTCTATGGTTATGACATGAATATGATATTTGAGTTAATTTGACTAAGAACTGCAATGGTTGATGATATGTATATATTTTGAGGTGTCAAAGTGATATTGGGGCGTCAGAGTGTTCATCATACATATTAATCAAGTTAAGGTGAATAGAGTTGCTTCATGTGACGTGAATCCACCTTCAAACTCAAGGCATCAAACCCAAGTTGTTGTTGATTCAATGATAAGACTTTTGTTGTTGACAAGATTCAAGCGCATGGATGAATAACAAATCTTGTCTAAAAAGGTCCAAGAAGCACTCAATGGACTCATTCAAGAGTTTATAGAATGACAGGAAACTATTAAAGGAAATTGGTGTAAGTTACATAGTAATGTTAACTTGATTCAAGACCAAACTTGCTGACCTTTGGATACTTTCAAATTTAAAAAGATTTATTAAATCTCCTAAAATATGTATTTAGATATATTGATATGTTCTAGAATATTTTAAAATATTTTAGTAATATCTTCTATTCGATATATTTTTAGAATATCTTCATAATATTTTTTGGATTTAATTAATATATCTAATTTACTTATATTGTCTATAATATTTATATTAGAGACATTCACTTACGCTCTTTTTGAGAATATATATTATTTTTCTTGGTTATTGAGAATACTAATAACTTATCAAGTTTTTTTTGTGGCGGTTTTATAATTGGACTTATTATTTTGATTCTCTAGTTCGTGAGATTTTTGGTGTAATTTCTTCCTTGATCTGTAACTTTAATTCTTACCTCGTTAAGTAGCATATTAAAGTTCATTATTTTAAAACTTGTTCTTTACGGTTCTTAGGGTTTTTTTTTTCACGTTTAATATTGAGTCTTATTACAAGTTGGTGGTGTTCTTATCATATTTGATATTAGATTTCACTAAGGATCATGTCATCATGCATATTGTAGACACCTCATTTTGGTTTGGGAAAAACTCAAGATTTCTATAATGACCCAATAGCATATGAGTTAAGTTAATCCAAGAGAGTATTGAACTTTAAGCATGAAATTGACTAAGTTAGCTCAATTAGAATCATAGAAATTTCAATGCATTATGAAAGATCATTGAGTTAGTCTTGATTTAGTGCCTTTTGGACCTCACAATTCATCTTAGAGAGTTAGATATGATTTTTCGAATATGAACTGCCCAAGCTGTGAATAATAATAGTGTTTTGACATTTCTGAAAGAAAAATCATAATTATTTGTAAGAATATTCATTTTGAGCGAGACTAATCTATTTTGACTCCTAATTTATAGTAGATTAAGGGAAAAAATTCCACAGAGTACAGGGTCAATCCAATTTCAAGTGAAAACTAAGACCATCGTGATTTGTAGACACCAACGAAAGCAATTTGGGCGAAAAGTGCATACCTTGTAAATAAAGTGGCTTTTTATGAATTTATTCTTTTATAAGATTAAAAACTCGATGTATTTTATCTGAAATTTTGTTTAAATGAAAAAGGGAAAGGAAAACAACGCAAAGATACAAAAAGGAAAGAACGTTTTAGGTTTTTTGGGGCTTCTTGTCGGGGGTCCCTTCTCCTGTTCCCTCGGTGCATGCGTCTCTACTCCATCTCTGGCAGTCTCAAGCTTCATTTTTCCACTCAGCTTGGCTGCCTTTACTCGGGTGTGCCATTGCTCCTCTTCTCAGTAGCCCCTTCCCATGCTTGTCCCCTGCTCTGCAGTCGCTGCTTCTTCTCTTGTCCACTCTTTTGAATTTTAATTCGATAGTATATTATCTAATAATTGAGTGACATATATAACTACCTTTTCGTAATTTTATTTCATCTCTTCATTTTTCTTTTCTTTTTTTTTTTTTCAGTTTACACGTAAGGGGGAGAGTTTCAGTCTCTATAAATACGATGTACATCACTCTACTGCGTAATAATGAAGATCCTCACATTTTCTCCATCCCACTCTGTTTTTCTTTCACTTCCTCTGCTTCATATATGAAGCATCTTCTTCGGTAACATTGGTGTTGTTAAAAGTGCAATATAGAGCAGTTTAAAACAAGTTTGAAACCTTCTAACTCGGTTACTTAACGGGCCGGTCCTGCTATGAATCATGATTCAGGCAGATATGATCAGCCTGAAACCATTTATAAACGGACCGGTTAAGCCTATAAACCGTCCATTTTTTTAATTTTTTTTAATTTAAATTAACCCGGCAAAATCCAACCATTGATTTGCAAGATTTTTGACCGTCCGAGTGGGTTTCTAAACAATTCTGGGCTGGTTGAGCAGAGTAACAGTCTGGATCAATTACGGTTCAATGGGTCCATATTTCGAAACATACCCATAACCGCCACAAGCCCATTACGAACAATTATGGGTCGGGTTGGGTGCAGTTTGGGTTAGTTCTAGATTTGGAGGTCCGATTACAGGCCAGTACCAGCCCGTTTAAGATCTCTAGGTAACATAGTAGATACAGAATTGGAGCACAAGTCAGAAAATTCCATGATTGGTAGGATGTAGCAGTCATGAAAGCATTTTGAGTAAAATAAGTGCATTGTGGCCTAAAAAAACACTGCACTTGCAGTGATAGTTGGCGCTGATTGATTTGAGGAAATCCGGCTTTAATGTGGTTGGTTTATCAAAGGTTTTGGAAGGACATATATTGGATTTTCTGCCATTTTACATTTATTTTCAATTTAGGTTATCTGGAGGTCTTTTCTAATGAGATAAATTAAATCCCAAAGCATCCCAACTTCATCCATTTGCCGAAGTCCAATGGAGAACCAACAGCCCCATAGTATTCAATCAAAACATGGCCTGGGATTAGGGTAAATAAGTTCATGAGTTCCTCTTATATTATTGTACTGTCAGACCTATGGCAAGATGTGTCATCAGGGGTGTAAGCAAAAAGACAGAAAACCCGAAAGAACCAACCCAAGACTGATCTGGAAGAATAAAAATTTTGGGTTTCTATATAAAATTAAGATGGGGATTTAGGTAAAGAAAATCATCCAAGAAAGTTAGGCTTTGACGTGATCCTTACCGACCCGTAGTGAAACTCAATATCAAATATGATAAGAACGTCACCAATTTACAATAAGAGTCAAATCGAATGTGGAAAAGAATCCCAAGAACTGCAAAGAACAAGTTTGAAAACAATGAACTTTGCCCCGTTACCTAACGAGGCAAGAGCCAAAGTTCCAGATCAAGGAGGATGCCACACGAAGAATCCCACGAGCTAGAGAATCAAAGTGATAAATCCAGTTGTAGAACGCCACAAGATAACTTGATAAGTTCTAAGTCTTCTTAAGAACCAAGAAGAGCAATATGTATTTCTCACTAGAATGTATCTCAAAAATTCGTCCAAAGCTGAATACCTCAAGGGGGTATTTATAGTGTTACATTAAAAGGGAAAATCAAATATTCAAAATATACCTTAAAGAAAGATATCCTAAAATAGTACAATATATT
>CXYZ01006367.1:4556-28644 GCA_900006705.1 Sonneratia caseolaris
TTTTTTTTTCAATATCTTAAATATTTCCTCAATACAAAAGATCAGAATGGGTAAAATAGAATTTGAAAAACACCATGATTGAGATGTAATTTACTTGGGAGTTGTATTGAATGAAAGAATGATGAATAATAAATAATATGCCGTGAGATGTAATTTACTTGTTTCTGTTCATAGCGTAGATGAGGACGACTCCCGTGGTGATGTTGTTCTTGAGAACTATGTTCTTGAAGACTCCGTCATTAAAGTCAGAAATACGGGATTTCGGGACGAATAGGTTCAGCCATGGGTGGGGAACATCCCACAGTCCCTGAGATTGAAGACGGAGCTCTCCTGGCCGTACCCGGTTTAGAAATTCCGTGTAGGACACGTCCTTTGTGAACCTAAATCCTGGGATGTCTCCCAATCCTCCCAACATATCCTCCAGATCCTGCAAAAGAGATTCTAATTAGTCAGATCGGACCTATTTATTTGCACCGGAATCGATCCTTCCTCAGCTTTTGGATTACATTAAGCGTGCGCATATATTAAAAAAAAATTATGCATTAGTAATGATTGAGACACATGTGCCACCAAATATTTTAACGTGGTACGCGTTGGAGTTATAGCTTTTATCAATAATAAAAACATAAATTCTTCGAGGAGTAAAATAGCCACAATAATTGCTCTTTGTCTTTTGTAATTAATCATGTTGTTGAGATCACAACAACTCATGTGGGATCTTGCCAGCTTTGTGGGCGCGACCATATTGAGTTAATACAGGTTCGTATGTATGCTCAATAGCTTCTGGTAAACGCATGACTGTATTGAAATCTATACATATATATATATATATATATATGCACAGACTTGTTGGGACATAGAAAAAGACATCTAATAAAGCACTTGCAATGATAGATAACAACAGACAAAAGGATATACCTTAAAAGCAAAAATCTGAAGCACAAAGGATTGATGAACAAGCTTAATTTGTCTCATACAATGTAAGGTGATAATAATAACGCTTAATTACCTTGTCAACTGAATCATGAGAATGATCATCATAGTACTTGGCAACTTCAAGACAGTAGATAATGCCGTATTTCTTTATTGAGGAAAGAATCCTTGCGTGATCTGAAGTTGGGAAGAAGGAAGATCTCCAGTTATCTGGAGATCCCTGGTTCATCATAAGCAGACCTTCCAAGTAGTCAAGTGCATTGCTTTGCTTCCTTCCGTTGATCGAAATCAGACGTTCTTGGTCTCGTGTAAAATCTGCAAAATCCTTGTACAACATTCTTATCCATTTAACCTGAAACAGGAACAATTACAGCATAATATAATCATTCGGTCATATAAACGAACATGAAAACACTGAATGGCAGATAATTTTCTAAATGGGTTTTTATCATAAACGGTTATCCGACCTAGTTAACCAGATTTTACATGAACATATATGACAAAATGATAAGAGATTACAGTATATATCTGCGTTTACCCTCTTTGGTGCGGGTTCCAGGGCGATCCGTGCTCGGGTTATGATCCCAAATTGTCCTAGCCCTCCTAGGACAGCGTAGAAGAGCTCGGAGTTGTTGGAGGGCGAACAAGTCAAGAACTCCCCAGTTCCTGAACGAGAAACAGTGGTGATGTAGCCAATTTAGCCTTCTTTATCAGGGCATATGATATTGAAGAAATTCGCTTGTGCATATTAGGGTTTAAATGATACCGATAAGTCTATTCGCCGTTCCCTCTGTAAAATCGAATATATTTTAGAATTTTAGAACTAGCACAAGAAATTTTATCCACTGTGAATTGGATGATTTGGCTGTCCTCCATGGACGAATATGCATCATTCCACTGACAGTTGCACTAATGCTGAAGGAAGTTTGCATTTGATATAGATGTGTTTTGCTGATTAGGGAGGGACAGTTCCATATCTCATCTCACTCCTTAAATTTCCTGTACTGTTTTTAAGGACACCAGAGATTTCGCACACTCGAAAAATATGGCTTTAATCATGGATCATGCGTATCTTTCTCAAAGCAACTCTAATTAACTGGTGGCAAGTGGCAAACGCCAGCTTCGTGAGGATCATTTCAAATTTTCACATGGGAAAAATGTCAGAGTTTGTGTTCATACCAGTGATCACGTCCAACTCATGCACATTGCTGATCTGCGGACCGTTCCGGAAAGTCTGACCACTTATCCCCGCGTTAGAAAGTGTCCCACCAACAGTTAGGTACAAATAGTCAGTCCACGAGACTGGGGAAAGTCCTTGCTTGGTCGTGTCTTGTAACACATCAATCCACAGCATGTCGCCCCCGACATCAGCGTAATGGAGGTATTTCTGGGAATGGTTGTCATAGACAGAGGAAACGACTGCTCGGCCTCGGTTGTTGTTGTGATTGTTGTTGCTTACAGCATGCTCTCGGAGGGACAGCATGTCCACGACAACACCGCCATGGGCCATGGCCTGGCCATGGGTGGAGTGGCCGCATCCCCGAGCGGCGATGGTGAATGGGGTTGAGGAGCTGTACGAGGATCTTACAAGGGATATGACGTCCTCTAGGGAGGAGGGATGGAGGACGGCCGCGGGGACTTCCCGGACGATGTTGCCATAGTCGGTGGAAGCAAGGTTGATGCTGTTGGAGTCAGAGACTAGGATGTCGGCAAAGAGCTTGGGAAGAGGAGGTTTCTGAGGCAGCAGGGAAGGAAGAAGATTAGATGAACGTGAGTAGGACTTGGACATCCCCACTGTCGAGATCAATCCGCTTATGATGAACATAATGATGAAGTATGTTGAGATTGGGTACCTCCCTTCCATCTTGAGAGAGAGAGAGAGAGAGAGATGGGGGGTGGGGATGCTGTGGGATTGTTGGATNAGATGGGGGGTGGGGATGCTGTGGGATTGTTGAATGGTGGTGGTGGTGGAGCTCAGCTATGGTGGGCTTTTATATAAACCTTAGGAAGGATGTCGGAACTTTTCACTNGGAGCTCAGCTATGGTGGGCTTTTATATAAACATGAGGAAGGATGTCCGAACTTTCTCATTTGAATATTATATTATGGATGCACTTTTTTTTAAATATTATGAGAAACGATCTATTGTACATATTATTAACTATCGTTATTACATATGAATTTACATACATTTGAAATNATTGTACATATTATTAACTATCGTTATTACATCTGAACTCACATACACTTGAATTTTGAAATTAATAGATGATAATATACTCGATTCTCTTATAAATCTAGGATAATTATTACAATTGGTTGAATCGGGGATTAAGAAGCACTTTTAACACCTCCTTTACACATATAACGTATTAAGAAAGACCTACCGGATTCTAATACCGTGTGAAATTATGACTGGATCCTTGGACTTACAAGCCGGCTAATATGGGTTCAGGCTAACACTAAGCCTATGCTTTGCAGAGGTTGTCATTACGTTAGACTTCAACTGAATTCGTAACACTTTCAAATTTAAATTGATTGACAATTGTACTCAAATTTTGTTATAAACCTAGGAATTGTCGGGATTCTATGTAGTTCAGGTATGAGANTAAGAAGCACTTTTAACACCTCCTTTACACATATAACGTATTAAGAAAGACCTACCGGATTCTAATACCGTGTGAAATTATGACTGGATCCTTGGACTTACAAGCCGGCTAATATGGGTTCAGGCTAACACTAAGCCTATGCTTTGCAGAGGTTGTCATTACGTTAGACTTCAACTGAATTCGTAACACTTTCAAATTTAAATTGATTGACAATTGTACTCAAATTTTGTTATAAACCTAGGAATTGTCGGGATTCTATGTAGTTCAGGTATGAGACAGAATGATTTACTAAAGGTTAAATCCCAGCATAGTCGAGTTTAAATAACACAAAGATTACACAGCCAGAGGTCATAAGGAACTATGGAGTGAATGTAGAGGAAAAATGCTCCAGAAAGGATCAACAAGGCAAGTGGGATTACAAAAACCCATTACCGAACAGTAACCTCACCATTTTCGGGCGATTGATAACTTAGTTTGTCAACAAATCTAGAGTGATGTGATTATCTGTCTTGGTAGGATAATGATTTATGTAACCTGATACATATATCATTATGTATGTATATCGATAGTGAACTTGACGACATGCTGGTCCGACCTTGAAATGATGTTTAGCACGTTGTCTTGACCTATCTATATATATTTATATCACACCTAGCTAAGACGTGGAGCACTTGATTTACACACGGTAACACAGTCCGGCGCCCTTTGGAATCGAGAGAACTAAGACAAAATGGATAAAGGGACGTTACGGTAAGTTTACACGATTCTCTTGAAAATTCTCATATAAACTCTCGCTCCATTTCCCACAAATGAAAGAGAGGATATAAGGGAACATGGAAACCACCGATTAGGACATGTCATTTGTTTCTCCCGTCCCAGACGTTCAACCGGCACGTGGCCATTAAACCCATGTGAATGGCTGGTCCCATTTGTTTTCTTCAACGAGAAAGCACAACAAAGCAGACGACGAGCGTCATACATACATATACGGCACATGAAACATGCATTTTCCAATCAGAACTGGAAAACCCATCTCTGTTTCTTCCCGAAAATCCAAATTAAGACAATATTGCATAAGTTTTGACGGCATCACCTGCGTCGAGAAGAGAGAGATGGAATCGTTTCGGAAGGAACACCACTAGGTGCTCAATGCGAGTCCTAAGTTCTAGCAAGTGACAGCACAAGCACCATGTGCCGTTTGGAGAAGGATACGCAGAGGGGAGGAAATTGCATGAAAAGGAAGGTAAAATCTTTTGAGCAGCAGAGGAGATCTTCGGAGGTGGGCCGGGAAAAGGACGTCGTGTGGGGAGACGTTTGAACCGAATCAAGTGCTGTGCTCTTTTTTTCCATGATCAACGATACGGTGGAACTAGTCTCTCAGATTCCGTTCTCTAACTTCACAATTTCCATGGATTCATGATTTTCTTCGGGACTAATTGCTCGCTTTGTTCCCCGGAGACAAATAATCAAAACACGAAACCTGATCAATTTTCGTGTTATCCGTGGTTTCTAAATTTTATATTAGATACCATGTATATATATATACACACATATACACTAAGTAACTTCTTCTTCTTCTTCTTCTTCTTATTTTCGATCCAATAAGAAATAGATGGGTAGGATAATCCTACTGAGAATAACCAAATGTAAGAGAATTCTCCATTTTATATTGAGAACAATGTCGTTTTTCTTAAATCCCTTACCCAATTATGTTTTCTACTTTTCAGTATGTATACCGTGATATAATATGGAAATACTAGCATAACTTGGTTGAGAATATTCGAATTCTCTTCCCCTTAAATAAGATCACGGATTCGAGCAATACGAGTGAAAATAATTTATGTCGAAAAATGTTTCATTCTCAATTGATTGGACCGATCTAAATTCAGATTAGTTATGATCAAATAATATCAAATAAAAGATATGTTATGGAAATGTAAAAAAAACTATTTGTATTCTTAAAGTAAAGTTTGTTTCTTTCCATTTCTAACCGAAAGAGAGAGAATAAGAGCATATTCCTTCCGTTTCATAAATATAGTTGTAATATTCCTCGAATTTAAGAATCCTATGCTTTTTTTTTAGAGTAACTACTAAATATTTCTCCAAACACAATATAAAATTTTAACTTGCATTAATATCAAGTACACTTAAATTTGTAGTCAAATATACGTATTACACTACGATATTACAGTACATTCTTTTTTTTATATAAAATATTTTATACTCTAAAATTCATTGGATAACTGATTAATTTAAAATATTTGAGTTCGGTGGCGGCTATAGAAGGGTACTATGAAAAGTCGCTTATTTGGAAAAGTCTTTTGTTATAAAGGAAAAGAACAGGAATTATAATATTATTAGTTAATATGAACATTTTTGTCTGACCAACGCACAATGTGCTCATTGCGGATTGGGTTTGCATCATCGTCGCCGTAGGAGTTTCCGAGATGACATACAAGATCCACAGATTTTCTTTTGGTTCTCGTGGGTGGCCGGTGGGGCTGCCGTTGCGTTCAGACCAGCAGCCCCGCGTATCTTGACTACTCGGACGTGATCTTGCGGTCAACCATCAGCCAACATCTGTCAATTTCCCATTTCTATTTTGTACAATATTTTCTTGTCGGGTCAGTCAATTTCCTGTATTTTTGCAGACCCTGAGTGCATGTAATAGTCATGATACATTTATTATTATTATTATTTAATGAAGATAAATATTGGATAAAGAATACGTGCATAATTCATACAATAATTTTATGAATTCATGAGTTCGATCATCATTTTGGGCATGCAACCATAGTGAGGCATTTATTTTTTCCTAAGATCTCATCACCCGTAAATGAATTTTTTGTATCTGTTCATACATTCATACGTACCCTCCAATAAATTTTCTGGGGCCAAAGGAATGTGTCCTACACTCCTTATTGAAAGCACGCATTAACAAGCTTGTTGCAGTAAAATATCTGTGGCAAAAGATATAATTTCAATTAGAAAGGATAACCGTGAACTTATAAAAAAGATAAGATAATGAATAAAAGAACCCATTGACACTAGTGAACTAACATGACCTATCGTACTAGGCGGAATATCACTGAGTCGGACAATAGACCAACACAACAGTAATTGTTCAATTGTCCCCGGTTGGCCAACGACCAAGTGACCCATGAAAGGAAGGATCTGTATCGTGATTCATCCATGAAGTACACCTCATGTCAGCTCTCACCCAGATAAAAAGCATAAAAATATATCTGATCTCTTATCCTCCGATAATCCTAACCATTATGAAGGGAACTTGAACTTATTGCAGATTTCTCAAATCAAAACGGGTTCCACTGGGGGTCTCGGAGCGCCTCGTCTAGCTTCTCAATAAACAGTTATATGTGGACCAGGCAGTAAACAGAAAGACCAAATTAAAATCAGGCTGGTTCACCCAAAATCCATCTGGAACCAAAGAGTATTAGATATGCTTCAAAAGAATATCTAGAAGAATGACTACCTTCTTTTATTTCCTTTTAACAGACAGATTCCACAACGGGTCAAATTTTAGGCAATAATCAATAAGGATCTTTTGAGATATGGTCTTCCCCGAGAAGGAAGAATCCTAATGCGTCAAGCAAATGTCGTGTTTCAATCATCTTTTTTGTCAAGATCCATTGAATTGGCTGCTTAATGGGAAGAAATCCAGAGTGGGGTAAGCATCATCTAGATTTTCTTTTGGCTAAAGATTTTGTTTGCAACATTTACTTTAACCGGCCAAAGTCAAATTCATTCGAACCACAAGTATTCGCTTCTCTCAATCCATGTTTTCGTTTTGGGTTCGTCCCTGTCAATATGTTAGATAGGTGCAATTAATTAAGTCACTTTCACAATATTATTTTTCTTTTAAGTTACGTGGAAGCTTCATGAGATTAATGCCGAAGGCCGTGGAAGATCCAACTCGTGACAATCAACAGCATGTGATTCGAGTGAAGAGGGAGCTCTTTAGTATATCGATCGACATCTCTGAACGTTGAGCACTCCCCTGTGAAGGGGATGTTCCTTGAAAATACACAGAGGGGAGGCGTAGGGGAGGGTTCAATGTCCATGAAGTAGGAGAGGGCACGTGTTACCTGAATAAATACTGGCTTAAAGTTGTTCAGCGTCCCTTTCAATTAATCAAGATTTTATATTCAAACTTTATAAATAAAACATTATGAATGGAAGAGATGCACTGATCCGATTCAAAGTTAACAGTATGTTAAGAGATATTTAGGTAATATATGGTATTAAAAAATAAAAAAAAATAAGTTGTTTTGAAGCGATGCACGCAAAATTCCAAAAGATGCCCACACCTTGAAAAGCAACGGTAGTGGAATCGAAATTTGGCTTGTACCGTTAATCTTTCAATAAATTAATAAATGGACGGATCAGAATTATTTGAATATTGTAGAAGTCTTGGTAATATTGTAGAATTTTCCGATTAATTCTATACCATTTATTAGCTGCGTAATACTAAGTACTCAAAATTTCCATGACACTGTGTAATCCATATTTGGGCCGCATAGACCAGCTGAGAGGTGAATTTTCCCTACGATACTGATTTTCACTATTTTAATAAGATATTGATAATAAGAAAGTGGTATCAAATTATTTCAATTAATATGGTTTCTTTAACCTTATCATAGCTTTTTTGTTTCATTTTTTTTAAAGGCAAAAAAGGAGGATAACTGAGCATGTGCTTCCAGGTTCCAGCTGTCCTAAGGCTAATTAAAGGTAAGAAAGATGACCAAGAGCATCAGCTAGCTAGCGTTCACGAGATTTTGCCCCATGAAAGGGCTAATCACAATAATGAATCCATATACAGTTTCATTTGCAGAACTTGCCTGGGTCGGATCGAAACAAAAGAATATAGCAACAAAACAAGAGCCATGCATATATGCCGTGCACAAGCAAGGACCACAAGGAAATCAAATGAATCCCCCACTAGGAAACAAAGGCAATAAGCAGCGCACTTGAACCACTTTCACATACAGTACATCCCCTAAAAGAATATACACACATTATATATATATATATATATATACACATACATTGCCAGCAATCTCTTCTCAGATGAATGGTTTTATTAACGGGAGTTTATTACCAAGTACGTGAATATTAATGAAATTTATACTTATATGAGAATTACAGTAAATATCTTATATATTTATCATTTTTAATAGTTGAGTTTTACCTATTTCAAATGTATCTTTTACTCTTATATGTTTATTTTAAAAACGTATTTTAATTTTAATTTTAACTGTTTGCATATGTGTAACTTAGCATTTGCACGTGGCGATTGTCTATTTATTTGGGATTTTTTTTCACGAACCTATCATGCTGATGTAATATAATATGTCGGTCACTTTTTTGCCAAATTATCATGCCATATCAATCAATTTTTTTTGTCTTATCAGCAACTTCATGCCATTATGACACAAAGCAGATATGAACTAGGTGAAGTAAACTCTTAAAATTAAGATTCAAATATATTATACAATCAAATATATATAGAAAATGTTATTATGAAATATACATAACTTAATTACAAAATATAACAATATCTTCTATAATTATCCCCTCATCCAGAGTTTGCTAATAGAGCACATATAGTTTGATGTCATGAGTACCAATTATTGATGCGGCAAAACTGATAATGAATTGGTGCTAACATTACAGTGAAAGATGCCCTCGATTTGCACTAAAAAAATTTTGATTAATTTTAACAAGTGGGACTTCCCTCGAGCATTTCTTGTGATGTCCCTTACTAACCGAACCGCCTTTTGCTATTCGCTATGGATTCTATTGATTAAATTATGAGTTAAGTTGAGCACTATATAATTAAGATGGCTACATGGATGCTTGGGCTCCATATTTATCCACAACAAATAATAATAATAAAATCCAGGCAAATTACAATATAATAAGAACAATTTGGGGGGATTACATAGTGGTGGGATTTCTTGAGTAAGCAGGAGAAAATTCACATGGCCGTCAGCGAAGATGTTGCTGGAGATCTGAATTGGACCAGAAACAGATAAATGCCCGATTCAGCAAAGTAAATCTTTGACCTAAAGATCTTAATTTACAGGTTAGGAGGACCTATCGATTTCATTCCATGCGACCCGTACGTACCATTCCATTTATGACCAGACATTTATAATCTTTTGACGTGCATGTGCTTCATGCAAAATTTAGCAGACCTATATGCATTATATATATATATATATATATGTTTAGGAACGAAATGCTTGATGTAGGCATGACATTCACTTAAGTTTTCTTTTTGCTCTAATGGTAATTAAGGAATAAAAGAATGCTAAAATTATCCTTAAATATTTACCTAATAATCACCCCAACACTCGCATTTATAAAGAAAAAGGGAGAATCATGGGAAAAAAATGTTATATATTTGTTGATTTTGACATTTATGTTTTGTCGACTTAAAAAATGACTCTTTCAAATGTGTTTAGTTACCATTAAGTCATAATCATAATTATTTGCTGGCATGCTCGTAACTCAATGACATGAACTACTGCATAGTTGACAGCTATCTGCTTATAAGTAATATTTATGCAGATAACATGTTCTGATAATGCGGCAGACACATAAACCAACATTATGCTTCATCAGCATGTATGCCCCCAGCCAATTTTGCCACATTAACATACATGACATTATGTGAGATAATTCTTATAACAAAACTTAAAAATTATCACGTAAACGGATAACTATCGTATATGTGATAATTAATGTTGTTGTATCGAGAACAGTTACAACCCCATATCAAATATATTGTGGAGCCAAGTACTCATGATTAAAATGGTCATTTTTAAACATGTAATACTGATCAGTTATGAAGAAATTGTAATTACATATGACTTTTAGTGTGATTTCCCAATTAAATGTATGCCCTGATTGTTTATGAAATAATAATCCATACTATTATGGATGATTATTAAAAGGATTATTTATACAAACTATAGTAGGACAAAGAAACGATCAAGATATGATATTCTCTTCTTTTTTTTAGTTTTATTGATAAAGAATTTAAAGAATAGAAAAATGTGAATTAAAAGGATATGAGAATTCTGGGGAATTCAACCACTTGGTCTTAGTCAATTTAAGGTGAGAGCTACCGCATCAAATCTGTCTATCCGTATTTGGATCTTTTTGGCAGTGTGTGTTGATGAATGTGTGTGAAAGTAATGAGAGGATACGTGAAAACAACTAAGCATATGCCTCACCCTCTCCCACATGTGAACAGTGAGAGGGTTAGGCCTTACACCTAACAGGTGATGGTCCTATTCGATGAGATGAAGAATTAATTTCTGTATAGTTATTGATCGTGAACCTACCGAAAAGAAACACAAATTCAATTTGTACGACAAATATGCCAGCACTCAAGTTCATACGTCCCTCTTAAGGACTTCTTTTATTATTATTAGTGAAACATAGTAGAGGTAAATGAATAAATTAATGAGATGAGTTGAAGGAAATAAAATGACAAAAATGGGAAAACAATTCATCATATTAGCAAATGCCGCATCAGAAATCTTGTGGAGATCCGTTCGCTGTTTGTAAGTTTTAAGATTATGACAAGAGTTTTGGTCACAGTAAAGTATTCTTAATTTACATAGTGAAATGTGAAATTGTTGGGTTAGTTCAAAAATACAATCCAATGATAAAATTTGGCATATGATGCGGCTCTAAACTGTTTTAGACAAGAAAAGATTTGTCGACCCATATCATAAAGTCTTATTAGGCACAATTTTTTTACCAATAAATATTATTTTTTTAATATACAATTGATTTTAATAGGACATTCCATAAGAGAAGTTATTGATTCCCAACTCATTCAACTCGGACGGAGTAAAACCCTTCTAATATAAATTCTCTCTATTCACATAATACTTGAATGCAATATTTTTTTTTTTAAATGTCGAATCATATCAACTGATTTTATGTAATTAATGTTATTAAATACCTTACCACCAATTAAATGCCATCCTATTCTTATTTCCTAGGCCGGTCACTGACCATTTTTGCCTCTATATTGAGGGCTCACACTATTTTCAGTTTAAAATGAAAAGTCTTCAATGCTTATAAGTGGACTGATCCCTAACCTTTTACTCCCCCTTACTCCTTGTCCTTCTAGGTGAGTGAACCAGTTTTAATGAGAAAAAGAAGCATGGAAAAAAAATGGTTCCCACTTTGAATTCGAGAAACTTCATTATTTAGTTGTTAGGCTATTTAATGAGTGATGTGATATACTGAAATCTTTTTTTAATGTGCGATTAATTATGAATTACCTGATTAAACTGATGAATATCTGATAACCGAATAATGTAAACTCCCAAATGAAAATTCACAATATCTACTAAATTAATTGACATCATCTAATTTCTCAGACCAGGCGAAGATCTGAATGGGTCAGTCTTCTCCCCTTGTCGTGGGAAGCTCGTCGTGATCGTTATCCTCAGAACAATGTTTGTCAAAAGGTTCTGTCAGAAAATGCGATCGAGGGGGAGATAGAGAGACAGTTGGGCAGATTTTGTCCAAATGAAATCTATGCTGACAGAGAAGGCTGTCGAGCCTTTTTTTTTTGTATTTATTGCGAATATAACACCGCTCGACACCTCTCTCACCATCCGTACAAATAAATATGCATATTTGATATATGTAAGAGGAAATTAGTTATGTGGTCCAAATACCCAAATACCAAATTGTTTAGCAGCTTAATCGACGGTTCATGACTTATAATTTATATTAAATAAAAAGAATGTAACATCCCAATTAAATTGATTAAAGATGGTCAAAAAGTTTATTAGAATTGTTGATTTGAGTATGGTTAAATTAACTAAATGCAAAAAATATGAGACTAACTGTATATCCTCTTTGTTTAAATAATATGGATATAAATAACCAATAACTTAAATTAAAAGGAGAATTAAATATCTCTTTTTTTTTTCCTACGCTCATAATTATTGGGCAACTAAGTTGAAGAAGTTTTCCTTCGGTAGTACACAGCAAAGGGGTATGGGATCGATCGAGGTCTCTCTCGCGGATCTTTTGTGGGGTGACTTGCCATTAATTAGAAGATACACCATATCTTCCTTGGGATCCAAAGAGCAGCCCACAAAGATTTCTGGCTCGATCAGTCCCAAGAATCTGTCGGTATAATGCTTCTTGGACTTGTCGATACACTTTTGTTATGGCATTTTTTAGGGTTCCCCAGCTGTTATCAGCAATTCTTTCTAGCGGTACATATCACTAATATTAATGATTCTAATTAATTTTGTTAAATGACAAAATTTTTCATTTATAAAAATTGGAAATGAAGTTTTAATAAATGAAAAGTATATTGAATTATTTTAACTGATTTATATTAATTGTATATCATATAAATTTTAAGTTACACGGTGGCACCAACATTAAATTCTCTCTAAGAGAAAATAATTATGGATGGTTAAAATAAGAGATATGTCCCAAAAATTCAAAATTAAAGTTTCACTTAATGGTGAAGGGCAAGAAAGGAGGTGGCGGGGCATCGGCAAACCGTAGAAAAATGGGACACCAGTCGTCCGATGCTGGTCATCCGTCATCCTCGGGATCACGCGATCTAACATCAACAATTTGATAAATAATAAGGGACAAATAAGCACTCGGGCATTTTATTATCATCTCTGTATAAAAATGACCGTAATCGAGGAAAAAATGTATAGTAGGAAGAAATAAATGGAGCTAGGCCCATTTCATTGATCTTATGATGATGGGTAATGATTCAAATTAATTAGTATAACAAGGATTATTATACTCAGCTCCATTAGTCGTTTATAAATATGTAAGACTTATTTATGGAATGTACAAACATGATAGATAGAGACAGATTTGAAATATTTATCTATTCAAAAGATAAAATGAGATTACTTGATTAAAAATAAATAAATTTTATATAATATTTCACATAATCTTACACTCCAAATACATCAATGGAGAATGGAGGAAGGATTAGTCCATGAATTAATCACTTGCTGTCATCCCTTCTCTTTGTTGGGGAGAGGGGGAGGACATGGGTGGGGATGGCTTCTTGTCTCTTTGTGAGGAAGCAACCCGTGCTTTCTCAAGCTGTAGCCAGAAGACGACATAATTTTGTCTCATGAACAAGGTAATAATGCCAAATTAGGGTTTCTTTTGCATGCATCCTGAACGAGGTTCTCTGGAAGTTGTTCCCCAATATCTCAATTTCTGTGTTTGAGAAGCCATTTCCAGATGATGCTGCTAGCGTAACCATATGAGAAGCTCTTATCTGACCAATCTTCCTTGCTCTTTGATCGATTAATAACCCATTGATGTTTTAGAAACTAAAGTGGGACAATATCGACCTCATAGAATCTTATTCTTCATACTACACTCAGAACTCATCTAATGATCAAATCTAACACATTCATAAACTCATTCATCGTCATGAATAAATAAAAGCTAATATAACACTGAATGAATCTACTGAGATAGCTCGATATGTTTTTCTCCTTGATAAGTGTTTAATGAATGAAAATCCATTCTTGATAGAGTCGTACCCTTTTGAACCGACCTAATTTCTATATAATATTATATAATTTATCAGTAGCAAGTGGTGTGCAACGAACAAAAAGAGGAAAGAATTTTGCATTTTGCAGGGGATGATGAATCCAGTGCATTGAACTTGTTTACGCATCTCTGTCGTACGTACCCAAACACCCACAAAGTATACATATATGCGTAATGTATGAATGTGTTTGGTGTAAAAGCAATAAGTGCTTCTTTATATCACCGCCAAAACGTGCATTTCTTTTAACGCGGCAACGCACACGTTCGTAGGACTCGGCTACTGCAATATTGTCCCCCCCACGCGTGTGTGAAAAGGGAGCCAGCCTCTGCTAATAATTGATGTCGTTGAAGTTTATTAGCAATGTTCATCATCACCTTCCTTCTTCCCCCGAGCAGTTGCCCTAATAGTCCCGAGTCTTTTATGGCTGTAGAATGGTTGATCTAGAAGAAGCTAGCCGGAGGAAGAATAGTGCGCCATGGCCAAATTTTGATGCGGTAGCCCACTTAGCCGACGGAAATATTTGCTGGAACCAGATTTGAATAGGACGTTGCAAGCTTGTGCCTGGTTAGATTCTGGGGTTATCAACATTATTTCTGGTTAAAATTATAAAGGGACATATAAGAATCGAATTCAGCTGCACTCTAGTTTCAAGTGGAGACATGAATAGTATAATTTTTAAGCTAAGCTCTCCTTCGAGATATTATCAACATTCATTTCATTGTACCGTCTGCGTTTGTACTAGTAACTCATGCGAATGGCTTACAATACATTCTTATCTGAATCAAACCGTGTCGTTTCCCTTGGGTTTATATTGGTTAGCGTTAGAACAGCCTGTTTATTTCTTTTTCTTTTTTTCCATCGGTGAAAAATGAAGGTACAAAACTATAAAGAATTAAGATATTCAGATATTTTTCACACGGCGGTCCATCCTCAGTCCATCGATCTACCTACGGAAAGCTTGTTCATTGGTATCAACTTCCACTCCTATTGGTCTTTTATGGCATATTGCCATCCGAGGCCTGTTGTTTGAGGTCTAACCTTTTGTTTGGATTTGAGTGAAGTGGGAAGAGGGAGGGTTATGTAATTGTAGCAAGGAAGGACTATTGAAAATTTGCAATAACTTAGATAATGCAAAAAAATTGAAGATGAACAAAGCAAATCCAGATGATGATCACCACACTGATAAACTTACAAGAAATTTTTCGATGCCCTACAAAATAAGTATAGAAGATATTAATTAGATCGGCCTGCACACATCTTCCTAATGATTATGGAGGTGTCATTACATATTATAACTTTTGCTCCTATCATTATATATCTAGTGCAACTATAGAATTGCCCGGTTAGTGGTGCACATTCGAGTCTAAATTTTGCTGCACAGACTGTGTAAATTAATGGTTACTGTAGGTCGTTAATATGAACAACAGCATTCGACCAGCTGGACCTCCAAGGGGGAGGTGCTGGTTTTTGCTGCAAATTAATAGGTGGCAAATTTCGATGAATTCGCACCCATTTCCCTCGACACCCCCTTTTTTTTTCCGAAAATTATGAAAACAATGCCACGGCTAGTTTGCCACACTGCGTGTATGATATAAGATGGGTGCACTAGTTAAGTAGCTGGAGCTACTCAGGGGGTAATATGGCTGCCAATCTAGGCAGGGACCTTGCTCGGAGTTTGAAATAAATCATGCTGGTGGAAAGATCTACTCCGCCGAAATAATCTATTGGTGTGTTTAATCCATATATATCAAGTAAACAAAAGTGGTAAAAGCAAGCTTGTACACCTAGGCGCGTGCACTCTTCCACTCGCATGTGAGGGATTGCCCATTCGAGTTCAAAATGCCAATCCCATGTAGGTCGACTGATCTGAAGATGAGCTAGGATCGCTTTCCATACATCTCAAGTAGCTGGGCAAGAAAAGAGGAGATGAGTCACTTGATTCCACATCTGAGCCATAGAATTAACATTTGCAAACATGTGGTCGTGCCTTAATTGGCATTTTATTCCCGATTCCGTCTCTTCTTTCTATTGCTTTTAGGCCTACAGCGTCCTTTATAACTGAGAAAATATATTACCCTGTCTGTACTAACATCATAAATGTTTTGTAATTAGAGATATTTGAATACTTTTTTATCTTAATTAATATGATTTATCTCACAAAACTTCATCCGATTTTACAAGTAAAGGCAAATATGGTGTCTGAGTTTTCGTATTTAGTTTAATCTAAAGCAGAGTGAATTATTGCTGGTTTCTTTGAAGGGCTACAACTTGAAGTGCAGAACAGCCAGGTCCTTATAGGGGAGGATTATTAGGGACTAGGGCAGGGGTGGTTGATTAGCGCTAATTGGAAAAGGGTCCTTAGGTTTGTGAGACAATTATCCCAGCTAGAGTTTTCTGTGGAGCCCACCATATTACATAGCTTTGTAGTTTGTGCTTTAGATGCTGTCTGTACAATAGGGTGCTTGACATGAGGGGGAGAGCCTATATCAATACAGTGTGGACGATTCTAATAGCATTAGAATAAGCAAATGCACATGCTGAATGTTAAGCTACAACTTACAAGTGGGATCGTTAAGGCTAGTATGCGGTGTAGTAATGAAAAGGAAATTAAGTCTGAAACCTATTGATTTTGGATGGGAGCTAGCAAGGGCTACTTAGGGTTCCTTTTTCTTTTCATTTTTTGTGCACAAACGTATTCACACACCAATTAGATTTGAATAAAACTGTTCATCAAGCCTTACAATTTTTCTGGTAGTAATTTTCCCATGACAAAATCCGAATATGAACATTTATTAAGAAGGAAGAGCTGTTTATACCATGTGAACACATTCACAAGTTGGTTTGAGGATCTTTGGGGGATAGTTGAGCGCTCTCAAAGAGAGTAGCATATACCACCAATAATTCAGTCACTTGAAACAATTACTAAGGGGCGTGTTATAATTTCAAAATATTCAGGATTTGGATCGAAACTCCATTCACAATTTAGTCTCAAGCGACATATTATTGTCCGAGAGAATCCTAATAATTGATGGAAAATCTATCAATGCATGTGATGTCCAACATGCATGCTGCAGGACTTGCTATAAATGGAAGACTTTGGCTGTTAAAGGGTCAATTTATGAGCTGTAGAGGGACCCAAGTCACAGAATTTCCGTATGGATTCGATATTCTTCCATGGAGACATCAATCAATCAAACCCGATCTCGTGTGCGATTTTCCGAATTGCAGTATCGGACGTGTGATGCGAATCTTCTCAGTGAATTTACCGTCACAGTCAGCAGATATTACGTATCTGACGAAATGCTCTCCAAATGGACGAAATTTGGCCGCAGCATATCGGGCAAAGTATCCAGATCCGTCCGCGGCTAAAACATACGATCCCTTGGACAGACCTATATTTTTAACTGTGTTGCCCATCGTGAATCTATCATAAAAGCGAACCTTAAGGATTGGTACCCTCATTGAGATTCAAACTCAAGGCTTTCGCCCAAGGTGATGTACATAATCCAAATGAAAAAAAAAATATTGGAGCCTTTACAGGAACAAGAGCTCTCCCTGTTAGCCAGAGAAAATTTTCACAGGATAAAATCATATGAACCATATCTAAAGGAAATTATTCCCAGTCTCGACCCATCATGGTTCTGGAGTTTATCCTTAAGACCCCTTCAGGATGCCCGTTTTCCTCAAGAGTCACCTTTCAAAGATTAAGTCGTACGGGGCCGCATCTAATGGCAAATTCTAAACCTATTATTATGAAATGAACTTATAATCCTATAAATCAGCTCAATGTTTTACTTAAAACAACGGTGGCCTCTCTTGATTAATATATATTTATATATATATATTGTACACTTCACCATATTGTACACTATGGGGTGATTGCACCAATGGAGTAGATGTTGCGCAACAGTTTGAAAACATTACTAAAACATTCCATCATTGATGTAATTATCTAAGGTAATATGAGTCTAGAATTTAGTGAAATATAAGATAATAAGGAGTCACTCTTATTTATATAAGTTCTATCAATAAAAAAAAATGGAAATAACCTAATAAGAAATCTTTGGATATTCCAAACAATTTTCTTCAACATTCTTATCACTGATATCTTATTGACCAAATCTTAAAATCCTAGAACTTTAATTTTGGCTCAATCAATGCTAAAATTTTTACTTGACAATTTATTTAATTCTAAAAATTTTGCTGTATAACTCAAGTAATTCATAAATATAACGAACCGTTAAACGAAAAATAATGACATTAATTCTAGTTAATGTGACATACTGACATGATAATTATCATGTAATGTGGCACTAATATGTCATGTTAATTTGTATTAAAATTGCTATCTCAAATTAAATTGTGATGTCAATATGCTACATAAACAAGAATGATCGTTGTTGTTCGCCTATTTAATAGTCAATTACGTTTAACATTTACATGAAGCATGGAGCAAAAACTTTTGAAACTAAATTTTTAGGATGTAACAAAAAAAAAGAGCTAAAATTTTAGGATTTTTTTTATGTAATTTAGTTTGATAAAATCTATGACAGATTTTTTTTTGGGTCTATTAGTTGAAAATTTCCAGTGCATATATTATAAGCGTACACATAATTGCATACGTATATATCACTCACAAATTAATGATACATGAAACGCATCCCTAGATTTTTCTATTAAAGTACGCGCCCACAGGTAATATGTCAATTTGGCAACTTGTTGGCCTCAAATCCTTCTCGATCTGTACTCCTCCATGTGTTTCAGGTTTTTAACTATCTTGTAAGCTTGTGCCCCCGAGAAATGCGAGCAGTTGATTTTCTGCTAAAACAAGGAAGACTTCATTGCTTGGACATGTTGACCTATCAGCACATCAAGTTCAAACAAACGTGAATGGATTAATTAGACCATTTTTGATGTGATGATTTTTCAAAAGGGCCATCTGTAGATGGAGATGCGAGATTAGTGTGTGGTATCAAATGTCATCTAGTTTAGACTGGACGCAAATGGCCCTTCCATGTGTGAAGAAGAATGAGACATGCATGCATATGGGAGACTAGAATGAATCTCATAGTATCCAAATGGAATGTCGAGCTTGCTTTTCATGGAGAGAAATTTGGACAGCCTAATTTCCCAACTCCACTTTTAACCCACCATCATGATTAGGCCATCCATCAAATTTCAAAAGAGATTATAACTTTGGTTTCTTTTTTTTTAATACACATAATATAATATTTAGAAATTTAATAAATCTTAATAGATTTAAATTTGATCCGCACCGAATAGACTTATGTTAAAAATTTTCTAATTATAATTATTCTTTATTTACAATATAAAAATATGAACTTTTATTTAAAAATATATATATCAAATTAGCTCAATCAATATATCCGCCATTTTCAATTTCATAAGAATTCCTGCCCGTGTGGATTATCATTCTGCCAACCCATCCCACGGAAATGGAAATGATGACTGGATATACTTTTTGGAGCCATAGGTCCATCTACTCACCCAACAATGCAGCACTACTCTCCCTTTTCCTGATCGAAATTATGCCTTATTGATTCAACTTATACCATTTTAGGTAGGTATGAAGGAGATGAAATCCAATGAATGACAATTTACTCTCGTGACTTTGTTACATTTTGATATGACCATATTACTGGAAATTTATGTGTGCTTTCTTTCAACTATAATCAATTTTTCTATATCTTCACTCTATCATATCTATTAATAAGCAGAAATAAAACTTGTCACTATCCTTTGCTTATTTGTCAGAGTCGACATCTGCGACTGAAATTATTATTAGGTAAATCCCTAAGATACGAATGCAATTTATCCTTCACCTACACACACACACACATATATATGCGAGATACACAATCAAGAGACATAGGGCACCCATAGATTGGTTGGTTAAAATTGCGCGACTGCAGTGCAGGATATACGCTTAGGCGTATTTCATTGTTTTAACGGGTAGGAAAAATCCATAATATAAAAAGAAAAGCAATTAATGGCATAGTTTTTAAAGGCTATGTCAAAATGAAGTGCAGCCGTCCATTTTTAGAATTATGGGAATAATAAAAATATTGTGCCAATTTAAATATAATATATAATATATAAATATAATCTTACGTTATACTATTGAGAACAAATATATGATATATAAGACGTTGATTACCAATATTTTTGTTAGTTCAAAATTTTATATTAATGATATAAGCATAGTTCATGTGTTTGCGCGTGTGTGTATGCGAAAACTGTCGAATCACTAGTAGACAGCTTCATGATGATCCCCAAGCAAGATACAGTGAGATTCTCAAGTGTGTCGGATGCCACTCACTCTAGACTATGGCTGCAGCATTAAGCCTTTAACACTTTCTTCTTCTTCTTTTCTTTTCTTTTTTTCCCCTTTTGGTTAAACTAGATTCATGAAAAATTTCATTGATAATAATGGATTTATGACATTTTCATTTCAAATTAAAGACAATATTATTGTACTAAACTTATTTATCGCACCTTTATTATTTCACATACGAAGTATTTTAGCTGTTAATTGTGTAGGCACACATAACAACAAGCTTAAAAATCTACCCAAGAGAATAATGAACAGAAGATGCATGGCAAACTAAGCTTTAGATTTCTTAGACGAGAATCGTGAGAACGTTGCTGGGGGATGTGTAAGTAATTCAGAAGAGAGTGCATAAGAGTGCCTAACTAACAAAACAAGGGGATAAATGTATAACTAAAATAAATTGATTGAGATGATTCGACATCTTTTTTTTTTGCATAAACAAGAACTCAAATTTAAGTACTGTGAATGGAGAAATTTTATGTTAGGAGAATTTTGTCATCGGTGGGATAACCATATTCAAATCTGGATTAGTTATGGACATTAGATGGTTTTACATTGAAAAATAAAAATGAGGGATTAGTTGTCCATAATATATATATATATAGCACGGGTGCAACTGTGCGGGATCCATGTCATATGGTCAATGGAGGAACTCAACACAAGATAACCCTACACTAGAACAATTCGTCATGTCCACGGTGATCAATCTGGATGTCAGACGAGCCAGCCAGTGGCCCAGGTAAAAAGTATATACGATCGTTAATGTCGCAATAAGGCTAAAGGGATTCACTATATAGATATATATATATATATATATATAGCTTCACCGCCAAACCTTTCCATTATTTTATAAAAAAATATGCCAATTTCCTAACCAAAATCCCACGCATCAAAAGTATTAGAATACGTCAAAAGGCTGATCCTGCAACTTGCTGAGCAAGTTGGACTTCTCGACGTCCCACGACGATCATCTGAGTATGTGTAAAGTCTCGGCCCCTATTCCTAGCTAGGAGGCAAAGGGAAGGTCGCCATTTTCTATTCATATATGGTTTTTGCCATTAATTTTTAAAATTAAACTAGACTAGAAATCAATGTAGATAAGAGTTCAAGAGTCGGATCGCATATTTAATAAATAATATTAATAATAAATTTATAAGATATCATAATTTAAATATAATTTATAATAAAAATTATTAATATAATTATTATATTTATCCAAAGTTTAATAAAAAAATATATTATAATATATTTTATTTTAAAAAAAAATTTAAGTCATCCGATTTTTTTCACTTGTTCAATTGAGTTCAATGGTCCAATTGGAAACTGGCTAATTCAACTGGAGTTAATATCATTTAAAGTGTAATTGGATTTTTCTAGAAACCGGACCTAGTGAGTGGTGGATTTTCGGTCTGGTTTTTAAAACTATGGTTATTCTAACTTCATTCTCTGAGTTGATCCTAGTTTCGAGTTGCATCTTTGTGTGTAGTAACACTAGTTTGATGTTCCCAGTCATTCCTTCCTTTACACCGATGATCTTCACCTAATGCATGAGAACCAATAGTGCTGAGTGTATGTGGAGTTTTTTTTTTTCCTAACGAGATGATATGTTTTGAAAATATAGTAAATTAGCTATACAGATTTTGGATTGGCCAAACAAATCATATATGTTGATCTATTTTATACATTGATGTCCGTTGTGCCACTCACCTTAACGGAAATGACAACGTGTTTTTAAGGCCATTATTTTCGTCGTACGTGTCATTACCACTTGCCGAGGTGGATAAATTTTCTAATTAATGTAGATACTATGATGGCATGCTGTTAACCAGGAAGCCATTTCAAAGGTATTTGAGACCTTAAGTGCTCATTTCCTCTTGTTAATGCCATATCATTATATTGTCTGCGTCAATTTTTTCAAACTTGGCAAGTTGCTGTGACATGTTGGACAAAAATAACTTAGTTCAACACATGTTGGTATTTCCATTAATGTAATTAAATGACAAAATAGATTTCAATACATAACGAAATCAAATATATATGATTTTGTTTTGTTATTGTTTTAAAATTTATACAAATTACGTAACAAATTTTTAAAACATGTAAGANTTTTTAAACTACAAAGTGAAACAGACTCCTGTGATTTTTACGGGTAACATATCTTTATTAAGTACAAAATTCTGTTGCGGGAAAGAGAAGCATTCATCTAGTAATTTATGATTTGCTTGGATCGATCATGAAAATGGATTGGGCTGCAGGTCGTAGCTAGATTCACGATGGCTAAACCCTAAAAAGTGAGGAAAGAAGACGAGAAGACGAGGCTTGCTATTCTTTTCACTTATTTATTGGGACGTGCACGAGGGAGCTAATGATAGCAAAATCAAACAAGATTGGACACTCGTGTCCCCATAGGCTAAATCCCAAAACATTATTAAAGAGGACACAATTATTGTGTCCGGCCTTTTGCCACGATGATCATGATGCGTACTGCCAACAAGATCTCCTTCTTTTGGCCGCTTTTTTCCCCGTGGGGCCAATTCCCACTCCGTGCATGACCAAGGGACAGATCTACGCCAAATTGTAAACGTGATCGGTGCATCGGCTGGTTTTCAAAATGAGCCGCGGTTTTTGAAGGCAGTCTACTTTGCCCAGCCGATGTAAAGGAGACATTCATGGAGCTGCCAAAATTGTAGGACTGGGAAAATGGTTTCTTTATGCAGGACGGAGAGGACCTCTGGCTCGTGGGTTTTCTCCGGTGCCCATGGCAAGCCACCTTCCACAGATCACAGTACACTAACCACAGAGGGGAGTGAGTGACTTAGAAGGGATGACTGTAGACAGAAAAAAACGGAAATAGGAAGTCTTTGCAGGAAGAAAATCCAAAACCGAGGTCTTCTGATTACAGGTCAAGTATGAAAGTTGCGAACTAGAGTTGCAGAACATCGGATTCTGGCAGCAGCACAATATCCGGCACCTACTGTACACTGATCGGATAGCATATGAAGTTAATCTTCTCAATGCCAAATCGAGGGCCTCAGGTCTGATTCAAGAATTGTAAATGTTTTTTTTTCTTTTTTTAATGAACTATCTTGAAGATCTTGAGCCCACTAAGTGAGAGCCCAAAGGCTCAAAGACTAACGAAAGGCAGAGATCATGGTGAATGGCCCATGACAGGCCCAAGAAGACGAATTGGAGCATTATCTTAACGTTTAAGCGGCACTTAACGGCATCGCCATTAGCTTTGTCAAGATAATGTACATAATCATTCAGCTGACACCTAAACGTGTTAAGTGTTTGTTACATGATATGGAGTAAAGAGGTTTTGGATTCGATTTAGGCGTCACTACAACAAAATTAGACTTGTCAATTCAGGTTAGCACAACAATTTCGAGTTGTGATGAAATAGCCTACCATCTTGATCCGCCTAAAAATCTTGGCCATACACAAATTTTTGGTGCTTCAAGCAATCCGAGCTCGGTTGAGTTAAATAAAAATATTTTTAAAAAATAAATTTAAATAATTTACTATTTTAAAATAATTTTTTATATTATATTTCACTGATTAATTTAAATATTATATTAATTTAAAAAAA
>CXYZ01006367.1:28916-40666 GCA_900006705.1 Sonneratia caseolaris
GGAAAGAGAAGCATTCATCTAGTAATTTATGATTTGCTTGGATCGATCATGAAAATGGATTGGGCTGCAGGTCGTAGCTAGATTCACGATGGCTAAACCCTAAAAAGTGAGGAAAGAAGACGAGAAGACGAGGCTTGCTATTCTTTTCACTTATTTATTGGGACGTGCACGAGGGAGCTAATGATAGCAAAATCAAACAAGATTGGACACTCGTGTCCCCATAGGCTAAATCCCAAAACATTATTAAAGAGGACACAATTATTGTGTCCGGCCTTTTGCCACGATGATCATGATGCGTACTGCCAACAAGATCTCCTTCTTTTGGCCGCTTTTTTCCCCGTGGGGCCAATTCCCACTCCGTGCATGACCAAGGGACAGATCTACGCCAAATTGTAAACGTGATCGGTGCATCGGCTGGTTTTCAAAATGAGCCGCGGTTTTTGAAGGCAGTCTACTTTGCCCAGCCGATGTAAAGGAGACATTCATGGAGCTGCCAAAATTGTAGGACTGGGAAAATGGTTTCTTTATGCAGGACGGAGAGGACCTCTGGCTCGTGGGTTTTCTCCGGTGCCCATGGCAAGCCACCTTCCACAGATCACAGTACACTAACCACAGAGGGGAGTGAGTGACTTAGAAGGGATGACTGTAGACAGAAAAAAACGGAAATAGGAAGTCTTTGCAGGAAGAAAATCCAAAACCGAGGTCTTCTGATTACAGGTCAAGTATGAAAGTTGCGAACTAGAGTTGCAGAACATCGGATTCTGGCAGCAGCACAATATCCGGCACCTACTGTACACTGATCGGATAGCATATGAAGTTAATCTTCTCAATGCCAAATCGAGGGCCTCAGGTCTGATTCAAGAATTGTAAATGTTTTTTTTTCTTTTTTTAATGAACTATCTTGAAGATCTTGAGCCCACTAAGTGAGAGCCCAAAGGCTCAAAGACTAACGAAAGGCAGAGATCATGGTGAATGGCCCATGACAGGCCCAAGAAGACGAATTGGAGCATTATCTTAACGTTTAAGCGGCACTTAACGGCATCGCCATTAGCTTTGTCAAGATAATGTACATAATCATTCAGCTGACACCTAAACGTGTTAAGTGTTTGTTACATGATATGGAGTAAAGAGGTTTTGGATTCGATTTAGGCGTCATTACAACAAAATTAGACTTGTCAATTCAGGTTAGCACAACAATTTCGAGTTGTGATGAAATAGCCTACCATCTTGGTCCGCCTAAAAATCTTGGCCATACACAAATTTTTGGTGCTTCAAGCAATCCGAGCTCGGTTGAGTTAAATAAAAATATTTTTAAAAAATAAATTTAAATAATTTACTATTTTAAAATAATTTTTTATATTATATTTCACTGATTAATTTAAATATTATATTAATTTAAAAAAACATTAAAATATATATTTTTTTATTTTTTATATTATAAATATTATTTTCATATTTTTAAGTGTATCATAAGTTAATATTCTTTGCCAACTCAAAAATGCCGGGCCATGCACCATTTTTAACATGTCCAAAGAAAACTGCTTAATTCTAACGGACGAAAACCACGAACATCCATCGGAAACAACTCTTTCGTCAGAAAATTGATGTCTGTCAGTACTCCGTCAAAAATTCCGACCAATTTCTGAGGGAATATGCAATCGGGAATCTCTGACAGATTTGCGATGGCACTTTTGTCGTAAATTAGATACGGACAGATTATTCTGCCGAGATTGCCGACGGAATCTTGCGTCAAAAATGTCGAGGATCTGGCCATCGGACAATTACGATCGGAAAATGTTTCGCAAATTTGCCAGGGATAAGCCATCGGAAAGCCCGTCGAAATTATTTTCCGACATTCTACTTAATCAGAAAAGATGTTAGAAATGTCTGTCGGATGTCTCACGACAATGCCGTCGGAAAATTTCCCACATTATTGATTCTATAATACTGCAAATTGGAAAACCTGTATCCGTACAAAGTGGCAAAAAAAGAAAGGCAAATCAATAAATAGTATATATATATATATATATATATGTGCTTCTGGGTGATCATCCCCAAACCATAGATGTGCCTCTTCTTCTTCCCACCTGCTGCCTCCTCCCACGCCCATAGAGTAGCAGGACTTGCTTGTGTCCCTATTGTCTATCCTTCCACCCCTAGCTCTTGCAATGCCTGCGATAGCCTCTCCTACAAATGCCATATGAAATTATTCATATGGATTTACTTATGTGTGAAATTGTATGAATTTTCTTTAATAATCACAAAGTCTACTTCCGTTAAAAGTTTCCTCCCTATGGTCTACAAATCCACAAGTTTTCTTATTGTATTTTAAATGCTTGGAAATTTCATAGTTGGTGGGTTCCTTACCTAATGCATTGGCCTATAGTATATATATATATATAGTTAATGACATTGCATCTGTCTTGGATGTGAGAAAGAACACTAAAACTCATGAATAAGTAAGAGAAAATTCATTCACCAAATTCATCCGATGTGTGCTCACGAACACGCAACCCTTGAAATGCACTTGTCCATTTTTATCAAATTTTCGATTGTTGGAGTTTGTGTTAGATATTCCCTAGAATCCTTCGCTAATCCAACGGTCTTTAAGTACTTGCTAGAATGATTTTTCCATCTATGTGACTTTCTTTTCCTTTCTTCTTGCAATCATTGTACACATCGCTCCCCTTTTGTTAAAGGCATTCCACATGAATTGCTCCTTTTTTGGATGGCAATGTACATGCAACTTGAAATACAAAACAAGAAACAAGTGGCTTTGTACTCGTTATTGGTTACTATACAAGTAGACAAAGTAACTAAACGAGTCATGCAAAATTTATAGACACTTACTTTTCATTCCTTATGGAATGTTTGGATGGGGAGATTTGGAGGGAAGGGGAAGAGAGGGTTAAGGGGGGGAAGTAGAGGTTATGAAGGGATTTATAACCTTTGTTTGGATATTATTATAGAAGGAAGGGGGAAGGAATGTTAAAAAGTATAAATATACAATTATGTCCTTAATAACTATATTTAATAGTCGAATTAGAGGGTAAAATTGTTATTTCACCCCTATCTCTCTTTGTTCCTCCTAATTATCCCATTTTTAGAGGAATAAAAATGTAGTGTGTAGGAGGCTTTTGGAGGGATAACTTATCCCTCCAATTCCCTCCATAAACCTCCTAAAGAAATACCCAAACAAGGCATTCAATTATCTCATCAAATCCTTCCCCACCTTATCCCTCCAAACCCCTCAATCCAAACATATCCTTAAACATTCTTCATTTCAGGTTTTTTAGAATTTTGGACCACAAGGGATAAAATGGCCGAAATTTGATCCTAGTGGCATCCCTTAAATGATGAGTCGCTAGGAGATTTTGTGCATATCTACAAAACAAAATATTTATGTTATTAGCATATAAATTTAATAATAGTAGTTAAACGTATAAGGAAGGAAATATAATAGTGAGTCTATTCCCCATGCCTTTGCTCTCATGTCAAAAAATGACCAATTGTCGATCCCATGATTTTCATTCCAACTTTGAGTAAATTGCTCATGGAGGGCTGCTAAAACTTCCTTGCCATCTATGGGTGTTTGAGCAGTTGAACTGGTACTATCACCTGAAGGTGAATTCTCTCACATCCGTCCTTTGCCTTTTAGGCCTCTTTCCATGTTTTGCTATTCTTTGATATCTACATGAAATGAGTAAAGGAATTATCTACATTAAACGAAACAACAACATGCTAGACTCAACCCATTAATAGTGCTCGTATTGACAAAATAGAAACAATAGGACAACATTCCATATTCACAAAAAGCAAACACTGGTAGCAATTAGTAGCCCATATTCATAACATAGAAAATAACAAGACAGTAGCCCAAATTCAACAAAGCTAAAGGGCTATAAATAACGTATTAAATAGCCCATCAAATAGCTCCAACAAAAAGCCCATCAAGATAATAAATTGCCCATAACAGCAACCCAAATTAAGTAGAAACAGAAAAGTTTCAGTAGCCCCTAAACAACCCATATTGACAGCATACCTAGCAAAACACAATAGCCAATAAAGAAGTAGCATACATGTAGGATACACGGCAAAACACACTTTCGGTAGGAAACATCAAACCTTGGTCGAGCATATAAAACACAACATGGCATAAGACAACAAATAATAAAAGAGCATCTCATTGGAAATAACAATGTCATGCCTTCATAGGGTACATGAATCCAGGTTGAGAAGGCTGCATGAAACTAGGTCAAGCAAGGTGCCATCCTAAGTCAACCTTAACAAGCAATTCACTGTCCTAGGTCGACCAAGCCACTGCTATCCTCTATCAAGCAAGTGGTTATTGTCCTGGCCAGAGTCTTGTTGTAGCCGAGCAAGGGGGCAGTTGGAACAAGGTCGAGCAAGTGGCTCATGTCTTCTATCGTTGAAGTGACTAGGTGTCATGCTTTAGTAGAGGGTTGTTGCAAGTGGTTGAGCGTGGCTAGGTGTTTCTATGTTGTCATGTAGCCACTAGAGTCCTCTCATAGCTCAATAAGGGGCTACTACAAGAGCTCGAGTGCTACGGGAGGTCAACCGCAGCTATGATCATCCCATTGCTACTAAAGCAACTATAATTGTGGCTGCTGATGGACAATCATGGCTATGTTCAAGCATGATTGTGGTTGTCTTGCTAATTGTTGGCTACTTTAGTGAAGTTATGATTAACCTATACTTCAACGTAGTTATAATTGATTAAGTTACAATTATCTTATAAATCGATTATACAAAGAAGAAAAAAATGAAATAGTAGAACAATGAACAAAAATAAGAGGTAAAAATATTAATATGGATTAATTTATCCTATAAGTCTTTTTATTAATTAAAATTTTGCGCTATCTAATTTACTTTATTCATTAATAATTTCATTAAGTTAGAAATAACATAGTTCCCTTAACTCATAATAATGTATTAACATATAATAATAACAATAATATCACTAAATGATTGTTTTCAGTTAGTACACGATTATTTAATTCACATATTAATAATAATATGTGTTACATTAATCATCTTCATCATAATTAGAATGCTTATGTTGATCTCCACCATCAAAAAGTTATGTCACTCACTTACATGAATATACTAAGTTTATGTTGCAAAAAAAATATTATATATAAAGGGTGAGCTACACTTCAATGAATAAAAATTTCCAAGGTAAAATAGTGAATTAACATATTTATCCATTCAATTAGCAACTTTTATAATAAGATATAGGCAAAATGCAATAAGATAAATCAATTCATAATCTTACACCAAGATTAGCAATTATACCAACATGTATTCAAAATTACAAGAGAATGTGACTAATATATGTGAAACTCTATAAAAAAAAATGTATGTGGCATTCTACAAACTAATGCATGTAACAAATGCCAACTAACTAGTGAATTAGTATTTATCCCTTATGGCATCCCTTATGAAAAACAATAATAATCATTCCTTGGAGATTATAGTAATAGTCATCCCTTACAAGACTCAATTCAACTTTCTGGCACATCCTTTACAGGAACAGTAATAGTTATTCTTTACATGATTTAATTTATTCCTTATGAAACATCCCTTGTCAGGAACAGTAACTATCACCCTTAATGAGAATAACGCAGATGATACGCATGATTGCAACTTTTTTCACTTTAATGTAATTAATGTGCATGTAACTTGATCAATGTGTACAACGAACATTTAGCAATTCACATGGTCACACATCACAATAACACAATTACATAAAATAACACATTCACATTCAATCAACCAATTCAGATAGCACATTCATATTATCAATAAGATTGCATTAATTAATGTAATAGCTGTACAATCTAATATATCAATTATCACTATAACGCTTCAAAATATGTACCTATCAATAAGTATTGTAGTATTCAATCAAACTAATTCAGATATCACATTCACATTATATCATTAGAATTCTATCATAATAATGAGTCATCAAAATCAAATCAATGGATCACATTAACACTAGGAAACATATATACATATACCAAACAAACATTGCAACAACAAAAAATTTATATAAACAACTATATTAACAAACGGATTATTCTATAATGGAAAAGAGTACTCATAATATGTCGAATAGGCTTTTCCATTGAGCTTACACCTCAAATTAAACATTATGCCTTGGGCATTGTGATCCCTATAATATAACCATTTTGAATAAGAGGACAAATCATACTTTTACCCATCCCTTACCTCACAATCCACCTATTCCTTCATTTCACTTATGATTATGTTTCAAGATACTTCAATTTACGTTTTAACTATCCATTCTTGATAAGCACATCAACGTAGTCACAAATTTGCTCATTTATTCTCAAATAACAATAATGCATAATCAAACAATTTCCCAATTTTATGTTCGAATTAAACTAGTCTCTGCATTCATGGAATCGATGGTTTTGTTTTGAACATTAAGAATCCTAATAACATAGGTTAACATTTTCTAAACCACATTTGTGGTTAGAATTATGTAGGCATATGACACTAACTAAATGATTATATCTAAATCAAAATTGAACTCATATAAATCCAATTAAGCACCCTCTTGAGCATCTAGCCTATCCGACTACAACAAAGCAACTCATGGTAGTGTAAATAAGTCTTATTCATACTAAAGATATATGTATTAATTCACATACTCATATAGCTACATCTGTTATTACTTTTCCTTACTTTCTATTTTGCATTCATTTGTACTGATCAGGCTAATAACATAGAAAGAAGTTTAATATCACTTAGCTTTACATGCTGTAACTAGATGTCAAATCACTATCAAATTCTTAATTAGTAAGATAGCTTAAGGTGTATAAACGGAGAAAGCTAATTTTCACATATATACATACCTTTTAGCTTCTTATAATCTCTTTGGTGTTAGCTTCTCATCTTCCATTCTCCCATAATTTTGCTGAATCTTTTGAATTCTTGATCTCTCCTCTGGTCTCCCTCCCTCCCTTTCTTCACCTCACTAGGGATTGTCCAAAAGTAGAAAAGGAGAGTGAGGGCAGTTTGGGACAAGTGGCAGCAAAAGAACAAAGCTCAAAAGGAGCAAGAAAGATAAGAGTTGGTTTGGGGCAAATAGAGGGAAGGAAAAGGAGATGGGCCAAGTAAATTAATGGGCTTAATTCCATGGACTTTAGGTCCATTTGCTGCCTACATTAGTTTGGGCTTGTGTTTTCACAAGTTTATATATGTACTCGGCCCAAACCTATTGGATATTCATTAATGGGCTCAAAAAAAAGAAAAAAACTAGGACTTGATCCCAATGGGCCGACTTTCAAAACGTAGATTTAAACCATACGTTATTACATGGAATTACGTTATTAAACACATTATTAATAAGAATGCATTACATTAATTAAGTTAGAAAATGTTTTAAAGTCCACACATATATAATATTAGTTCTCTTGGATAATCTAATCAAGACAATTCATCAAAAGCAAGTAAACCATCATATACATATTTACTCAGCCTTAAATTATGGGGTCTCACATGTCCTCTCCTTCCTACTCTACTNTATTTACTCAACCTTAAATTATCGGGTCTCACATGTCCTCTCCTTCCTACTCTACTCGTCACCTGCATTTGACTAGGGTTAGAGAAACCATTGGGGACACCACCAAGAGAGCTCCCACATCCTCCTCTTCCTGCCCCATGTCCCTGGCCATTGGAGAAACTCCCCCATCCTCCATTTGCGACATCAATAGAGGGAGAATATCCTGCANCTCCTCCTGCCCCATGTCCCTGGCCGCTGGAGAAACTCCCCCATCCTCCTTTTGCGACATCAATAGAGGGAGAATATCCTGCAGGAAGTGAACCCATGGTTTGAGGCTGCTTGGTTTGTTGGTACTCTTTCTTGGTCATCTCATTGAGAAGGAGAGTAGAGAAAGCTTCAACAATCATCTGCCCCATTGTCGGTCCTAGTATGATGGCCAAGGTCCCCCATTCCTCATCAAGGCTGGGGAGGATCAGTTCATTGATCTTTGTGGATAACTTAGGCAAGCTTGGTCATGTTAGTTAAGTAGTCCGACATTGTCCGGTCCCCCTTGCAGACGTCCCACCACTGCTGGTTGGAGAATTGCTATTGACCTTAGGCCTATGAATTAGACAGATTCCTGAGCTTCGTCTACACCTCTGCTATCGATCAAACAATGAGCAACTAAAGATCAATTTCAGGAAAGACTACAATGAGACTGGCTAAGAGACAGACCTTGTCATGCACCTCCCAATTTTCATCGCCAGGATTGGGAGAGTGAATTTCTTCTGTGCCCTATTTCACTAGGGTTGTATGAAGTGGGGCTGGAATAGACTTGTCAACACAACCCAGAAGTAAGTTTGACTTTAACAAGGGTGAAATTATGTTTTTCTAGAGATAATATTTGATGGAATCTGGGTTTGAGACATATATGGTCAGGAGTAAGTTGGGTAAATTTGGCTGGGTTGTGTAGGGTCGGGGAGTGTTTGAAGTGGCCATATGAGATTGAACTTGAGATATGGCTATGTATGGTGGTGACACGGTTGATGGTGGCTTGAGACAGCCTAAGAAATGGCCGCTTGATTTCGCTGAAAGAAGAGATAGGGTTTTTCTTGATTTAGGGTTCCGATACCCTAATAAATTAAATTCTCACCACAATGAAATTGAAATTGAATCACAGTGTGGCTGCATGTATTAATAGTATGTGTTCAATGAGAAATATGGTTACATATCAATTGCATTGATGACAATCAGTATGCTGAGCTGGCAAGATCGTGATATGATTCTATTCTATCCATTATATACTATTGCATAAAAAGGCTAATAAAGTTTTTGATACTTAGCTTCAAGTTCAGCCCTTTCCTGGAGGAACTCTACTTCAAGTTCATCCCGTTTAGACTGCATCCAATGGAAGATAAATTCTTAAAACCTTTTGTCCGCCCTCATGAAAACATAAATGGTTATGGCTGCAGGCGTGTCTGTATATCTCTAAGCACCTCGATGTGCTTCCCAATGGATGGTGAGGGGTGGTTTTGTGCATTGAAAAATAAATAATTATGGAGCTGTTCCTAATCCTATAAATAGGATTGGAACTTAGCTCAATAAAATTAGAAAAATAGTCTCTAAAACGGTTCTATAACAAAAGTTTTAGACTTCATTTTAATACCGAATTCGACCAGTGAAAATGAACTCTTCGAATATAGAAGGAAAAAAATGCGGACGTTCACGTGGGGCTTTTCAAGCTCTACAAAAACTCCAAAAGCAAGGAATCCCTCTCGCATATAAAGATGCATATGCGGCAGCCATTCGATCCCCGTTTATAGCTATCAAGAAAGAAAGGATCGTGCCGTGCCAGGGCCAGGGCCGGCTGAGAATTATTTTTTTTATAAAAATCATATTTTAACATTTATTTCAACATTTTCTGGAAATTACTACAAAAATTTGCATTATTTGGTAAATTATAACACTTAAAAATTTATTTTGATGATCAAAATGATTTAAATATTGTTTTTTAAATAATTTTTTTGCTCAATCCAGGCTGGGCCGAGAGGCCCAAAGCACGAAGCATTCATGCCTAGGCAGGACTTTCAGGTTGAGAGATATGTTGGGCCAACCCGAATTGCTAGATCTTTGTATACCTTGCAAACATGGGTCCGACCGAATAGCTTGGCTCAAACAAAGCACAAATATATATATATATATATATTTATATGTCTAGGTTGCGTTTTTAGGTTGGTTAAAATATCCAGTCATGCTGATACCACATGAAATTGAATCCCAAAATTTTTCATACTAGTTCGAAGTATGAAAATTATATTTAAAATAAAAATAAAAATTATGTGAAATTTTAATTTATTATATAAAAATAATTATATTTTAAATATTTTCTTGAAATTAATATAAATTTTGCATTAATAAATTAATTATAACACTTAAAATTTTGTTTTCATGCTCAAAATTATTTAAATATAGTGTTAAAATAATTTTTGCTTGATTGGAGCAAGGTCCGTACTTTTGTGCTATCGAAGATGTCGGGCTACATTGGCACTAACTGAAAATATATTCGTGCTGGGTATCGGGGCGGCCTAAATTGACAGTTCTATTTCGAATCTCTAATTGCTACTGTTCATGGTGATGAATTGTTGATATCAATCCCAGGAATATATGTATATGGAAGGTGCGTTTGAAATGGAGAGAGATCGCGCCATTTTGTGGTGGGAGATTGTAGAACTTATGGAAAGGAGATGACCTGGCATTCCCAAATAGTATAGTCTGGTAATATTTCAAAATACAAGCTATGTGAATTCTTGAGATCACAATGGAGCGGCTTGACACCTCTATATATATATATATATATATATATTTGAACTTTCGTATTTCCTCTTATATTAGTATACTTTGATAGCCCAATTTCAAGTTTGCAATATAGAGCTGGCAATTTTTCACACAACACGGTACTTGATGCGGTACGACATGAAACTAGATATATTTGGGTAAATGTACGATAAATTTGTGTAATTCGATAAAATATGATTAATTTTATTTAATTAAATATATTTAAAAATATATATATATATATATGTTTGAATCACGGTTCCCATGATTTTTCTCATTTGTTTTTCTTCTCTCAAAAAGTGCATTTTCACGCTTGCAGCCCAGATAGAATCGCATTTGCATCCACTAGATAATTCTATTCATTAGTCCTATATCTTTTGTCCAAAAGATCGCACAAAATTCTTCTGCTTCCCCCACCAGTGGTCTCATTGATCTTAGATAGAACTTGCATTGTCTGCCTTAATTTTGCCTTATCGTAATTAAAAGTTTAGATGATATAGCAGATTGTGTCCACAGATAAAGATCTTTTGACAAGCACAAGCTCATCGTCTCTCCAGTCGATACCACAGAACTGGAGAGGAGCATCACAGGATAGGCAATGCTCATTTCAATCGATTTCTTTGTATATGTTGGCATTATCGATATGATTGTCGTGCAAATGATATATCCACCGCATATGTTCGATGAGTTATAAGAAATGACTTAACAATACGCTTTAATTTAAATAATAAAAAAGGCCTAATTGTTCTCAAATAAGTATAGATATTTATGTCATTACTCTATTTTGGCAACGTATCCTCTTTTTTGAATAAGATAATATCAGTAAATAATTTTATATTTTCTAAATAGGTCTATTTATTTTGGGATTAAAGTACACAGGATAAGCAATGTTATCCTTTTATATACATCTTATTTATTATTAACTAGACAATTATATTTATGATACCAAGAATACTCTTTTATTCCAATTTAAAATCAAATTATCTATATACAAATTATAAGAAAGGGAAACTAACATAGCATAAATTCTTAAGTTAATGTTATAGAAATCTAAAATCCTAACAGATCAGCCATAAAAATATTTTGAATCATAAATATTTTAAAAATCCTAGATTTAAAAAAATCAAATCCTAAAAATTTTAGTCAACCATAGAAATATAAATACTAATTATTGTAGCTTTTCTACAGCTAAGTATTTAAAACATCTAAATTTCTTTTTGCCAGTAAATCAATAGTGGTAATCTTGTATTTGGTAAAAAATAATTAACGAAATATAAATTATTTTCAAATTAGTTGAATGGTATATCAGAAATTCAAAAAATTGTAATCAGTGTATTGAATGATTGTTTCATTACATATGGAAACCAATAATTACTTATTA
>CXYZ01006367.1:55496-67220 GCA_900006705.1 Sonneratia caseolaris
CAAATTCTATCTAAAAGATGATAAAAGGTAAATCTCATCCAAATTCAAATAATATTTAGTCTTTAATAATAACCTAAATTTGCCTATCATTTTAATTGCAATTGACTTGTCATCACCCACATAGATAAAATTTGTTAGCATCATTTGGTTGTCGGTAACTCAAGCAACCCTACATAAACACACTTATATTAGTAGTACCAAAATCAAATCATCAATTATCTAGGTACAAAGGTCAAATTAACCTCAAAACAAACTAAAGTAAGAGGTGTACCTTTCTTTGCACGCCATGTATGATATTTGGTACAATTTTGCTTCAAGTGTTCATCTTTCTTGCAAAAATAATAAAAAATAAAAAATAAGTAACAATCTTATCATGTTGCTTCTACTTTTTAACATGATCTAAGACACCCGTAACTTCTACACTCATGGGCATTTTCTTGCCTTTAACCTTATTCTTACTCTTAGAGGTCAATGTCAAATGAGCATTATTTGTCTTTTCATACTTCAGTCTCTCCTCTTGCACACAATGAGAAATAAACTCATTGAGACTCAATTTCTCATTTTGACAATTATAACTAACTTGAAACTGAGTATATTGTGTAGGTAGAGAGATCAAAATTAAATGTACAAGCAACTCCTCAAATAACTCTAATTTAAGTGCATTTAGTTTTGAAGCAAGATTAGACTCTCTATGATGTACTCCTGAATGTTTCTATTGCCTTTTACCTCATTGAGATAAACTTTGCTAAAAGTATGCTTATCTCAACCTTTTTTGTTTTTCTCAAAATGCTTTTCTATAGCATCTTGGAACAATTTGGCATAGGTCTCCTCAAAAGCATCGTCTTTGAAGGTTTTTGGAATTGCACACTTCATGATCATGAGAATCAACCACTTAGAATGATCCCACTACTCAAAACCCCTTCTAGCCTCAATGGAACTATTAACCATAAAAGTAGGTGGTTGTTCTGTCAGAAAAGCAAATCCATATTCATGCAACTGAGAATGATCATAATATTCTCTTTCTAGACTTATGAAATTTATTCCAATTAGCACAGAGATTGAATTAATAGTTGTAAAATTACTAACTAAACAACAAAAATTGGGAAATATATTAGCTCACATATTTAGCAATAACAAATAAAATAATAGCATATCCAATCATAAGATGCCAAGCACAACATTGATATTTCATACTTGAACAAAATAATCAAATTATAAACGATACTTTTGGTATAGTAATCAATATTGATAATTAATCCGGTCATAGAATGAACCTTCCTTTAGGTTGACTCATGTTCATATGGAAACCTAGCTAACAATCATCACGCATTTATTACCACAAGCATATTTGAAACTCGGCCATATAGTATTCTTCCTTTAGGCCGATCCACAGCCCACATGATATTTGAAATATGCGAACATCTTATATATCTCAAAAAATGCATTAATTTACATAGAAGAGCTCACTTTAGTGAGATACTACTTCAATTAATCAATTTTAGAATATCAGACACAACATAAATGGTCATTATTTTATTCAAGAAATTGAGAATAACNTCTTGCCTTTAACCTTATTCTTACTCTTAGAAGTCAATGTCAGATGAACATTATTGGTCTTTTCATACTTTAGTCTCTCCTCTTGCACACAATGAGAAATAAACTCATTGAGACTCAATTTCTCATTTTGACAATTATAACTAACTTGAAACTGAGTATATTGTGTAGGTAGAGAGATCAAAATTAAATGTACAAGCAAGTCTTCAAATAACTCTAATTTAAGTGCATTTAGTTTTGAAGCAAGATTAGACTCTCTATGATGTACTCCTGAATGTTTCTATTGCCTTTTACCTCATTGAGATAAACTTTGCTAAAATTATGCTTATCTCAACCTTTTTTGTTTTTCTCAAAAATGCTTTTCTATAGCATCTTGGAACAATTTGGCATAGGTCTCCTCAAAAGCATTGTCTTTGAAGGTTTTTGAAATTGCACACTTCATGATCATGAGAATCAGCCACTTAGAATGATCCAACTACTCAAAACCCCTTCTAGCCTCAATGGAACTATTAACCATAAAAGTAGGTGGTTGTTCTGTCAGAAAAGCAAATCCATATTCATGCAACTGAGAATGATCATAATATTCTCTTTCTAGACTTATGAAATTTATTCCAATTAGCACAGAGATTGAATTAATAGTTGTAACATTACTAACTAAACAACAAAAATTGGGAAATATATTAGCTCACATATTTAGCAATAACAAATAAAATAATAGCATATCCAATCATAAGATGCCAAGCACAACATTGATATTTCATACTTGAACAAAATAATCAAATTGTAAAGGATACTTTTGGTATAGTAATCAATATTGATAATTAATCCGGTCATAGAATGAACCTTCCTTTAGGTTGACTCATGTTCATAGGGAAACCTAACAATCATCACGCATTTATTACCACAAGCATATTTGAAACTCGGCCACACAGTGTCCTTTCTTTAGGCCGATCCACAACCCACATAATATTTGAAATATGTGAACATCTTATATATCTCAAAAAATGCATTAATTTACATAGAAGAGCTCACTTTAGTGAGATACTACTTCAATTAATCAATTTTAGAATATCAGACACAACATAAATGGTCATTATTTTATTCAAGAAATTGAGAATAACTAAATCAGGTTAGAAACTAGGCCTAAATTTAATTTAACATATTATTTTTAAACTTTTGATGCATTGAATAAGGCCTAGACCCAGTTAATTTGCTCTAAATCGGAATAAACCTGGCAAATTTAGATTTGAATCGTATTGATTTTGGCTTAATTTCAATGGAACCCAAAAATTTTGACTAAAATAGGATTAATTGTTTCGTAACTGATAGAATTCTCAAAAATGGAATTGGAATTTAGCAAAATTCTACTAAATCGGATTAAATTCCACGAGAATCACATTGAATGAGTTCAAATCGGAGTAAAATTCGTGAAAAAAATAACTAAACCGGATAATATTAGTCAAAATCAAACCCGAAGCGGCTCCGAACCGGTCCAATTTCGACCCAAACCATATGAACCGGTCACATTTACTTTGAACAGTTCCCTTTTTAGACCGAACCGNCCAATTTCGACCCAAACCATATGAACCGGTCAATTTTACTTTGAACAGTTCCCCTTTTGGACCGAACCGTATAGACCGGGTGAGAATAGACTCTGACCGAATGGTTTTGTTCCTGAACCGGTCTAAATCGGTCTAAGCCAGTCATCCGTCTGGTCAAACCATCTGCAGACCGGTCAAAATTATTATTATTACTTTTTTGTTCGTGTTCTTCACGAGAAACCCTAATGGCCGCCACTAATGACCGCTTCCCCAACTTCCACGGCCACCGACGAGCCCATGGAATCGACGTCGACGCAGCCACAATACAAGCTCGGCCGGAGCAACCTCAGGCCACAGTCCACGAATCGCAGACTCTCGCTGCCATTGGCGACTGCTCCGCTGCGATCTGCGACCGCTCCATCCCTCCTCCTGTGATGTGAGCCGCTGATTTCAGCCAACGACTTCTGTCGTGGCTGCCTTATGGCGACTGCGAGAGTGCTGATGGAGCTTGGCTGGAGAGCTTGGTTCTCGGCAATTGGCTGCAGCCTAGCAATCATAGCCACCGACGACCCGCGGCCGCTCCATCCCTCCTCCCGCAACTTGAGCGGCCGATTTCAGCTACCACCTCCGGCTGTGACTGCGAGCGTGCTGATGGAACTTGACCGGCGAGCTTGGTTTCCGGTGAGCGACTGCCGCTTCAATCCATCGATACTGACGATTTTTCATTTTTCACTAAGCCAGTCACCAGAATCAATGTATGCTTAAACCTATATTAGCAGTGATCTAGTTCACGAAATCGATCAATCATAACAAATTGAAATTCTCAACTATTCAAACACACATTACAGGGAGGCCAATGGTTAGAATTTGTAACTTAATNCCCGCGGCCGCTCCATCCCTCCTCCCGCAACTTGAGCGGCCGATTTCAGCTACCACCTCCGGCTGTGACTGCGAGCGTGCTGATGGAACTTGACCGGCGAGCTTGGTTTCCGGTGAGCGACTGCCGCTTCAATCCATCGATACTGACGATTTTTCATTTTTCACTAAGCCAGTCACCAGAATCAATGTATGCTTAAACCTATATTAGCAGTGATCTAGTTCACGAAATCGATCAATCATAACAAATTGAAATTCTCAACTATTCAAACACACATTACAGGGAGGCCAATGGTTAGAATTTGTAACTTAATAATCCCATCATTAAAGGGATTAAGATCAATAAGAAAGTACAAAATTTAATATAATTATACTTGAAATGTAAATTTTGTGGACTACATAAAAAATGTCTTGGAAAATGTGAGGTATTGGCATCTTCTTTAATTGATGGGATATTAAAAAATTTTATTTAAAATATGGTATTATTATTTTCTTGAATTGATGAAATATAAAAAGAGCGTATTTATATTATGCATTTTGAGAGACCACAATATTAAATTATACTTAAGTGTAATTAGTTTATTAAATTTTAATTTCACACCTAATAAAAATAAAAAATTATTTTATAATTTCTACACGTTAATCCCTATATTTTAGGAATTATCTATTAAACTCTATTTTTTAAATTTAACTAATTACCTAATCGAATTAGAATTTTAGATAATACAAATATATGATGAATAATGTATTATTAGATCATATTTAATCAAATTAAAAATTCAAAGGAGAAACCATCAAAACATACATGTTCGAGTCCACAAAGGCAGCTCCTAATTGGCGTAATCTGTGTGCAGGCTTGTCATAGTCTCTACCCTTCCATATGCATAGCCATACATCAAAGAATCCTAACATGTTCCCTCACAGTGCAAACTGAATTCTTAACTCCCCAGCTAGCCAAGTGGGAATCCAAAGCTATGCAATTCTTGCTAGAAATAATATATTAAAATAACATTGTATAGCACAAAAAAAAATTGACAAAAATGAGAAACTCACAGCACAAAAGAATAAATTAAAAGAAAAGAGAATTATAAAAGAACAAGAGTTGAAACCTGTGATGATCATAGTGAACTTGAAACAATTTTCATCCCCTCCCAAGTTCAAAAGATAGCACCAAACTTGAGCTTGGAGGCGAACTAAACAGATGGCCGAATATCAACAAAACAGATGTAGGTATGCAAAAAAATAAAGAAGAATATTTCGTGTAGGTTGGAAAGTCATGGTTTTCTACTAAGAAATTGGCTCGTTATATACAAGATGCAGGGGAATAGTGGTCATGGCATTTTAACGGGCTAAATGGCCTTAAATTGCTGGATTAATTCAGGTTAATACACATTAACAGGCATATTACTATTAATATGTCCATTTGCAAAATCTTCATTACTTTGGGCAATAAGGGCATTAAGAATCACCTTGAATGATAAAGGAATCCAAAGAGTCACTTGTTGTTATTATGAAAATACTATAATCAATTATAGAAAGATTGATCCATGAGTAGGGGTTGAATGAAAGCCATGGATGAATCCGATAAGTTTGCAAGTTCAACAAGAAAATAAAAAGAGTAAAACTCACATTCTATTGATATGAAAACTCTCTAACTCATATATTTCCTATTGCAAGCCTCGTCCAATTTGTAATATTTGCAACTTATTTTTTTCCTAAAATTTTTGTATATGTTGGAAAACTGAATTATATGATATATAAGTTATTGTATTAGAAACTCCGTAATATATGATATCTCAACTAAATAGAAAACTAATTTCTTTTAAGATAAAGAAATATCAACACTTTCCCTCTTGATGTTTAATTGAAATATATTCAACAATCTTAATATGCTTCAGCTACCCATAACTTGCGTGTATTTCCATTTCCTTATGCTTAACAAATCCCCTTTTCATTTTGAGCATTATTTTACTTCAATTTGCAATAATTTTAGTATGCCCATGCGCCTAAGGCCTGCCACTCGAAAGGTCTTTATCAAATCGTTTGCTAAATTGAATTTATCCTCATAAACTTACGGATAGATCATGGTGAAACCAAATGCCATCACCAACTTATGAGAAAACCCAATACCAAAATGTGAAAAAAAAAACTCTAAAAACTACAAAGAACAACTTTCAAATGGACAAATTGATAAATATAACCTACAACACTAGCTCTGATAGCATATGATGCAAACCACACCAACCCATAGTAAGACCTAATGCCAAATGTGACAAGAACCTTATCAACCTATGACAAGAACCTTATGCAATGAGCTCATCAAAGATAGTGTTCATGTCTCCATTTATCGTTCTTCATTCCTCTTCCTGTCTTTCAACAATTGATCCCATCAAAGATTAGCATAATTGGAGAAGTGAAATGATGCAAGCAATACAAGAAGCTAGAAATCTAACCCTAGGTTCTAATAGTGTAGATGAATACTACAAAAAGTTGGAGTTGACCATTATATGAACTAATATAGATGAAGACAAAGAAACCACAATGGATAGGTTCCTACATGGCCTAAATCAAGTAATTGCGGGTGCGGTGTCATCACATTATTATGAGGATTTGGATGATGTGATACAATATGCCATGAAGGTTGAACAACAATTCAAGCAAAGCTGCATCAATTAAAGAACTAACTCGATTTCAAAATCTTCATAGAGATCAACTTCTAAGTAAGATGAAAGGCTATCAACAAAGTCCAATTCTCAATTCTCAAAAGTTGTAAAACAAGCTGAGGTACTTGTACACATTCATAAAAATAAAAATAAGTGAAAATGAGAAAACAATGTGACCAATAAAAAAGAGAGTATGAGAAAAAGAGAGAGTGGGAACAAAAGAAACGAGTGAAACTTCTAGTTAACTCATAATTAATAGAAAAGAAATTGAGAGTGATCAAAAGGAGAGAAAAGAGAATGAGAGTGCGGTTAAAAATAAGGAAAAAAACAAATGAGAGGAGAGAAAATGAGTGTCATGATCGTAATGAATACAATAGAAGAAAAATATATTAAGGTTAAAAAATGCTTGCCTCTTTTTAGCACCCTATAGTACCCATATACAAGGAACTCATTTTGTAACTCTAATGATCTTGTAGATACTTTCTGAACAATATTATTTCTCCTTTGTAGGCATTTTGATTCAAGAAATTCGACATGAATTGAGATCCAATGGTGTGATTACATTCCAACTATCCATTCAAATCATCACAAGGATTGAAGGGCTTTCAATTGGGAGTAAATGAGCCGATTCAACGTGAGAGCATTAGAGAATACATGAGACATGAAACATGGAAGATGTGCATTGATCTTCAACATGTCATCTCCAACAACACCATTGCTAGGTATCAACATCCTACTCATTCTTTAAATAACATGTTACATGAATCTCATCTTTCTTAAGTGCTGACAAAGGTTGTTAATCAAAGTGAATGCCATAGTATGAGACTAGATTATGAGTTGTATAATATTTTCAAAATTAAACTAATCGACTTGATTGGTTAGGAATGCTTTTTGGATTGAATAGATCACCTAGTTCTTCCATGAGTTTTCTTAACTAGGATTTGCATGCTTTACTTGTTTACTTCACATTTGCATGCATAATTTCACAATTTTTTTACTTTGATAACATTCATTATAATAAGAGCCTAGATAATCATGTTAAACATCAAAGACTTGTTTTAAAGGCCTTCAAGAAAGAACAATTGTTTGAGGAAATGGTTAAGGTAATCCAATATTGGCCAACATCAAAGTCGCTAAGTGAGGTGAGGAGTTTTAATGTCTTAAGAAGCTTTTATGGCTACTTTATTCTGTGTTATGTAATGGACAATACTATACATACAGATTTAGTCTTTAGGGAGATTAAGAGAATACACACATTTTTTATGACTTTTGATTTGAAAAAAGTTAATAAGTTCTTAACCTATTTTTGGAAGATCTTGTGGGATATGTTAGAAGTGAATTTGTTCTCTTCTATATCATGTTATTCACAACTAGTTGTTTACCACCTATTAAGTTTTCCTATTAATTTTTGCATTCTATTACTCCATATGCATTTATTTCATTAACTCTTTCAAATTTAAAATATTTTTCTTCGAGTGTGCTTGCTACTTTAGGTATAGAAAGGTGGATGGAGTAATATGCTAAGTAATACATGCATTAAAGATTGTACAAGATTTGCTTTTTATTTGGAAGTTAACAGTTGGTTGCTCAAGTGGAAGAATAGACTTTGGATACAGAAGCATTCCAAGGGAATTCCACATGGAGATGGAACTCCTAAGATTTTGAAAAGCACTAGCAACAATCACAAAATGGGTCTACAATGAAAACATAGCATTAATAGTTTTTTTTTTTGATTGAGTAATTCCATTCCTTTTGATAGGTGTGGATTTGAGGACAAATCTTTTTCAAGTGGAGAGGAGTGATCGGAATCTTTCCACTCATGGGGCCAAATTCAATTTAACCATGATTTTATGAAGATCATTTGAGTGACAAGCTTTAAAAACGTAAACAAGCTGAAATTATTGCAAATTGAAGTCAATAAATGCTCAAAATAGAAAGAAGAGTTTTCAAGTGTAAGGAAATGAAAATACATGCAAGTTATAGGATGTCAAAAATGATGAAGATTGTTGAATATATTTTGGTTGAACATCAAGAGGGAAAGTGTTCCAAGGAAGAAAGCTTTTAGAACTACAAGAAGATAAAGAAGCACTAGATTTTCATTTATTAGTCTTGATATATTTCCTTATCTTACAAGATACAAGTTTCCTATTTATTTTGATAGCATGTATTTTAGAATTAAATGACATGAACTACACCAACCCGTGATAAAATCAAATGTCAAGTGTGACAAGAACTTTACCAAATATTGTAATAAGATCCCATATGTAATAAGATCACCAAATATTGTGTTTGATGGCAAATTTGGGGAGAAACCTATAAAGAGATAAGAACTTTGATATAATAAAGATGCTACAATAAACTATAGAATGGTTAATTAATAAGTCAAGGATAAATGCCGTAGATGAGTCCAATTAGTTCAAAGGTTCATGAATCAAAGAGAGAGTAAAGTTTACATTTTATTCATTTGAAAACTCTCTAATTCATCCATACCCTATTACAAATAGGCCAATTTGTACTATTTGCAACTTATTTTGTTTTTAAAACTATTTTCATAGGTTGGAAAACTAAAATAAAGGAAATATACAACTTATTGTGTAAGAAATCCTAATATATATGATATCTCAATAAAATAGGAAACTAATATATTCTAAATTATCAGAATATTTAGCACATATCTTCCAAAAGAATTTCCTCTTCTGTTTCATCTCCAGATGTTGTGCTTGAAACTTGTCCTTGCTCATAAATTTTGATGTTCGAGTTATGTTGTCAAAGATAAGTGATGAAAAAAATTCCTCATTTGATGTCATAGTCGAATTCACATCATTTCCCTCATCTTGAAAGGAATTTTTCCTCAAATCCGAAACTCTTTCTTCTAGTTCACTTTTCTTTTCTCAGAATTACTAACGGTTACGACTCGAAGACAAGACATTGACTTGACACAAACTAAGTGACATGACAATAAGAAAAAATAAACACAAGAAAGACTTGAGTATAAATAGATCAAACTTATCGTAAAACCCAAATTTTTTATACCATACGTAAATATTACCAACTCATGGTAAAACCCAATATAAAAAAATGATAAGAACGTCACTAACTTGTAAAAAAACCCAACACTACAACATGGAAAATAACTTTAAGAACTGCAAAAAAATAAGTTTCATAAGGCTAAATTGATAAAGCTAACCTAAAATAGTGGCTTTCATACCAACTAATAAGAACTACAACACCCAATGCTAAGCGTGACAATGGTCTTACCAACCCGTGGCAAAACCCGTATGCAATGAGGTCACCAAATATCATGTTCAATAGTAAATTAGGAAGAAACTGTGACCCATTACTACAAAGATGTAAAAACCTTAGTATAATAAAAATATGACAATCGACTATGGAATAATATATTGATAAATCAAGGATGAATGCTATGTATAAATATGAAAAGTTCAAAGGTTCAACAAGAACCAAAAAGAAAGTAAACATCACATTTTATTCATCGTAAAACTTTCTAATTTGTCCATTCTCTATTATAAACCTTTAAAATAGCTAATTTGAACTATTTACAACTTATTTTGTTTCCTAAAATATTCTTATTGATTGAGAAATTAAAATAAAATGAAATATATAAGTTATTGTATATGATATCTCAACAAAATAGGAAACAAATATATTTTAAATCACCATAATGTTCCGTAAATATTTTCCAACAAAGCTTACTATTTTGTATGTGTTTTGTCTCCAAATGTTGTGCTTGAAAACTATCCTCGCACATGTACCTTGACACTTGAGTTGTTGTTGTTGAAAACAAGTGATGATGAAGTTGCTTTTTTGATGTCGTAGATGGATTCATATCATTCCCCTCTTCTTAAAATAGATCTGTCATCAAATCTAAAGCTCTAGTTTTCTTCTTATTTCTCATAACAATTAATGATTACATAATTAAAGACATGGCATTAATTTGACAAGAAATAAATTATATGATAATAAGAAAGAATAAACAAAAGAAATACTCGAGTATAAATATGTGAAATTTGTCTTGCACCCAAAACTTTGAGATCATATGTGAATGTTACCAATTTGTGGTGAAACCTAATATTAAAGATAATATGAACATCACTAACATGTGATAAAATCTAATATTAAAATATGAAAAAAAATCTTAAGAACTAAAAAAAAAGTTATGAAAGGATGGATTGATGAATGACATAAAACAATGTCTCTTATATTGAATAATGTGAACCACAACATCCCGTGATAAAATTTAGAATATATTAGTTGGGCTTGAAACTTGTATTTGTACATGAACTTTGATGATGTTTGAGTTGTTGTTACTTTGCTTCATTATTATTGTAGGCGTATTCACATCAGAAGAGGATCCAAATCGCAACGTATCAGTCGAATTGAGGCCAGACCAACTTGCTTGGACTGACTTGAGGCAAAAGAAAAAAGGCAAACCAGAAGAGACGATGAGGAATTTCACACCTAGGCATCATTCTGTCGGGCATTTGCTAGGAATTGGGTTGGCAATGGAATCTGCAATAAATCGCGAAATATTCTATCAAAACAGATCTGAAACGCTTTTGATTTACGAAATCGAGGCCAGAATGAGCTGCAATAAAACCAACTAAGAGTTCGTGCTTCGACATCATTAGATGAATTGCAGTTATCTCTCTCCTAAAACCTTCGAAATAACACAATCATTGCTCTGTGGTAGGAGGATATAGACGGTGAACGATCAATTTCAGTTTCTAAAATACGGAGAAAGGTGTGAGGCTGATGGCAATGCTGAAGGGATTGATTTGGGCGGAGCGAGAAAGAAGATAAGAGAGAGAGAGAGAGAGAGAGAGAGAGAGAGAGAGAGATCAGGTCAAATTTCCCTTACGTCTTAAAATCCATACAACTCTCAGGCTTCTGAATGAATAGAAATTTTTAATTTTCTAAAATGTAAATAAAATGAGAAACGAATTGCTTGAGAATTTTTCGAAATTTATAAATTAGAAAACAAAATCCAATTAGTTTAGTATAAGTAACAGTTTGATTTGAGAATAATAGTTTTAGAAGAAAACGATGCATTTATCAATAATTACATTTCC
>CXYZ01006367.1:78821-89355 GCA_900006705.1 Sonneratia caseolaris
TGAAAATAAATTTTAATTTTTAAAAATTTATAAATGTAGGGTTGCAAATTATGTGCGGAGGAGTTAACAATAAAAAAAACCCACTAACTTATAATATTAATCACCTTAAAATTGATTGTTAACAAATTGAGTCTATTTTTTTTCTATAGATGGGCATTTGAAAATTATTACACAATGACTAATCAAATTCGATACGAATCGGTTCACTTATGAGATAAAACTATCTCAATATAATTATTTTTATTCACAAAACTTGAACTACAAGATCTTATTTAAGTGGAAAAGATATCAAATCTTAAATATTTGCCATTAAGTCTAAATCAACCGATATCTTCCAATAATACATCAATTCAACATTTTTGTTAAGAAATAAATTAATTAAATATATATTATCAAGTTGCTTGATCTGGTGAAGTGACCTAACAAATTAAATTATATGAGTTCACCTAAAAACTCATATAGTACATGAACTAGCATCATGCATAGATATCAAATGGTAATTTCTAATTTTATGGCATACGAATTGTAAATGAATAAAATATCCTATATTATAAAATTGGGGGACAGATGGGGTCCCTATGTCATTCGGCATAAATTAATCCAGCTACTCTCACGTCTCACTAATCATACTTTACTATCAACTTTATTAAGGAATTACATGTAAATTTAAAAGAGTCACACTCGAATCAACCTAATGGATTTAGATGTGCTTCGATGATTTGTATTCTATTCATGAAATATAAATTTTTTTTTTGGGATTCAATTCGAACAAAACAAATTTCATTAGACCTTATCCAAGCCAGATTGGCTGCGTGGCATATTTGCCATTGGATAAACATGTGGAAAAGATCCAAGTAATCTGTATATACTGTCTTCGTCACATCAAAAAAGTTGAAAAATATGTAAAAAAACAAAATGGTCATTTGACCTGTGGGTAGTGTAGCATCGTCGTATGCTATTAAATTTACAAATTGACAGTACGAAAGATACTTAGTTATCAATTTTTTAACAAATTAATTAATATATATAAATTATTAATTCATAATTAATTCCGTTAGAATTGAGTGGTTCATTTGAAAGTTGATATTTTATAATATTTAAATAATATATATATATATTTATATATGCAGTTAGGTGTATCACGTGGGCTTCAAATGGGGACAGAGTCTCATCATTTACTGTTGATGATAAAACGTAATATATATATTAAGAGGCCGAGCGTGGTCTGGCCGACCGCACTGTGAACGCTGCGACGGAAATTTATTAGTCTTCAGATTTATATAGCGACGTACAAGCTTGACCCGTATCGGGCCATGTGATCCCTTTCTGACTGCAATAGTACTGGTGGCCCGCGAGAGCTTCTTAACATGAATATTCATGATATCATATTAATTGGTAAATGGATAAATATATATATTGAAATTTGATAGTATGATTATTAAGAAAATATATTTTAAATATTAAATAAATTAAATACTTTATATTCTTAAAAAATTAATTCGATTTAAATATTATTATAATATTATAATATTTTTTGTTTCAAAATTTATAAATAAACAAACCATTTAATATAATATTTTAAGTTGATCAATAAAAAAAATTATCAGTCACATAAATGTATTTATCCTTGGAGTTACCGCGTTCTATTCTCCTCCCTTCACTCCTCTCCTCATATAAAATTTGACAAATTGTTTTCCCCAAATTGACTTCCTTCTTGATTTTTGGTCAATTTATTAAAGATATTATTTCTGGTATCTTTAATATAATTTCGCTCTTTTCAAACATTGATTTGATCTTTAGTAGATCGAGATTATATTTGACGTATTGATCTCATGTTACTATCTACCATTGTCATACCCATTAATTTCCTTCAAGGTGCATTACGCTAATTCTCGATGTATTGGTTCTTCGTCCTTTTATATTATTTCGTCATGATATATCAACATTAATGAGTTGTTCCCGAGAGATCAAACTTATCTCCATCATAATTTTGTTAACCAGCCCTGCCCCCAACTTTCGTTCTAAATTAATGAAAACATTATTGGCAAATACTTTTGCAGTCTTTCACAAATCCAAGAATTTCACATCTGATTATGAAATACGAATGCCCCTGACTGTCCAGGTTAATCATTACTCCGATCCCAAAGGCCAACACAGTAGGATCGAAATCCTATGATATTATCCCATGCTAATGTATTCAGAGCGTGGGCTTGCTTTGATCACGGTAATTTCTTCAAAGTGACAGCATTGGAGGCATGACTTGGCCAATCAAGTCTAGGAGCACATCGCCGGTACAAGGGACAAGCCGATCGGTGCACACCAAAAGGCAGACCGGTCGACCCAACCCAAGGTCCAACTACGAGCTTTTTAACTGCAACAACTTAAATAGACACTATTGGAGCTAGAATTACCATGGCTGCTAGCACCAAACTTGCCCTCCTGTGGATCCTCGTTAAGAGATTTAGATTGTACTCATTCCAATTACCAGACTCAAAGAGCCCAGTATTGTTATTTATTGTGACTACCTCCTCGTGTCAAGATTGGGTAATTTGCACACTTGCTACCTTCCTTGGATGTGGTAGCCATTTCTCAGTCTCCCTCTCCAAAATCGAACCCTAATTCTCCATCACCCGTCACCACCATGGTAGGTGTCACAAGACCAATGCGGGTCATAAATTTTTCTGTGTCCCGCTAGCGTTGACACTCCGCTTGCTGACCAACCACACACCGCACGTACCGTCGAGGTCGTTCGATCACAGAACTATAAAACAACATAGGGGAACCCAAGAACACAATTGGGGAAAAATGTAACTTGTATTCACATATATCACAAGTACACGAAAACCCAACCCAGATCAGAACACTTACACGTAGTCACACGAGTATATGCCTCACAGTTTCTCACTGCTTGCACTCCCCACCCGTCTTGTGCCTTCTTTCAAAAACACTAGATTGCTTGCTCTGACTTGACTTCCACTCTCTTGGAGTTTCTGGCTCTTTGTGTCTCTCCTCTGAGAATTCTTGGTTATCTCTAAGAATGAGACTGACCCCGATATGGCAACTGATATATTTGAATCCCTTGACTCTCTCCATCAGATCTCGATCTGTTCAATGTCGGCCGTTGATCTGCAATATGCAAGATTGTTTCCATAACAGATTGATTTGCCATATCCCGAGATAATCTTTCCTCGATTGTTTGCTTGACCAGGTACGGATGACTTGGCACTAACTAAGCATCGTCGATCCGATCCACTCTCCTCCGAGGCCCATGTCCATGATCGCCTCCTATGATCACAGCCGTCAGATTGGCATTGTTGCATCCAATGGTGCTTGAGCATGGTCAAGGACTTATTCGATCTTTACAAGTAGTCAACTTACCAGCTACTAAGTGTTGAGCATTCCCTTAGCGTCTGCTGCGCCTATCGAGTAGTGTGTACTCCTAGAGTGCCTTTGCTCGGTCACACCTTGTTCACCACCCATACGTGCATTCGCCTACTTGTGAACAGTGACACTCCATGGCCACAGTTGGATCCCTTGACACATTGCAGAGCCTTGATCAATCGTCCCCTTCACTGGTGCCTCCACGCACGCTTGTGTGACCATCTCCATACTTGCCCGCTCATGGACTTGCAATTTATCCTAACACCTCGCACATGACTGCTCGCGCATCCTCACGTGCATGCTATGCGCTACCACTACCCCGAGGTACGGCTTGTGGTATACATTCTTCAGGGCTAGAGCTCAAGGGTCTTACAAACCTCCCCCACCCAAGGGATTTGAAGCCCTCATCGAAAGAGACTCTGGGTACCGCCGGATGAGGTCTTCGTACTGCCATATTGTGACATCCTTCTCCCAAGTTGCCTTTGACTCGGGTAGATCCTTCCACTTGACCAAGTACTGTGTCCTCCTATTCATCTTGTTGTAGCCTAGCACACGGTGATCAAGTATGCCTTCCACTTCTTTGTTGAGTTCCTTCCTCACGATGAGAGGGGCGCGCTTCACTTGGTTGTGCTCCAGATGCTCCTCATCGCGATAGTAAGGCTTAAGGAAACTAACGTGGAATGTCGGGTGCACCTTCATCCCCTCTGGTAGTGCTAGCCGATAGGCTACTATCCTGACTCTCTTGATCACTTCAAAAGGCCCATCGTACCGCTGGAACAAGCCCTTGTGCCAGCACTTGCTCGTGATCGTCTTCCATATCTATGGGATGAGCTTCAACATCACTAAGTCCCCCACCTGGAACTCCAACGGTCTTTGGTGCTTGTCCACATGCTTTTTCATCCGCTTAGCAGCTTTAGCGAGGCTATCTCTCGCCTCTTCAATCATCTCCTGTTTGTCACGCGCGAATCGATATGCAGTTGGGCAAGGCCCTTCTTTGCACTGCAATGCTACTTCCTGCGGCGTTAGCGGTTGGTAGCCCATTGCCAATTCAAATGGGCTATGAACTGTAGCAGAGGAGCGGTTCAAGTTGTAAGACAATTGAGCAGAGCCAAGCAAGTCTAACAAATTTCATTGACTGGCTGAGACATAATGCCTCAAGTACTCCTCCAGCAGCGCATTCACTCGTTCTGTTTGGTCGTCCGTCTGTGGATGATTGGTTGTCGAGAACTTCAGTTCAGATCCTAGCAGTCCGAACAAACACGCCCAGAAGTTGCCTATGAACCAAACATTTCGGTCACTCACTATCTTCGTCGCCACTCCAAAGAGCTTCACCACGGAGCGATAGAACGCCTCAACAACAGCTTCTGCTATGCAATTCTGGGTCACGGGGGTGAAAATCGCGTACTTGGAGAATCGGTCCACGACCACCATCATCGCCGTATAACCCTTTACTTCTGGAAACCCGGACACAAAGTCTATGGAAACTGAAAGCCAAGGCTTCTCTGGCACTGCCAAGGGTTGTAGGAGATCGGCCTCTACTCGCCTCTCCACCTTGTCTTGTTGGCACACAAGACAAGTCTTGACGTATAACTCAACGTCATTGGCCATCTTTGGCCAAACATAGGACCTTGACAATAGAGGTAGCATTCGCTCACGGCCTGGATGTCCAGCCCAAGGACTATTGTGGCTCTTCTTCATTAGCTAATAGCACAATCCCCCTCTGCTAGAGACAAGCAAACGGCCACCTTTGCCATAAAGCAGCTCATCTTCTAGCTAATACCGCCTCACTGTCCCGTCTTTGACTTGCTCTACTAGGAGTTGATAGGTCTTGTCCCTTAGTATAGTGTTCTTGACATCCTAGAGAAAGTTGAAGGTGACTTGAGTCAAAGCCGCCAGCTGGTCCGAAGTTTTTCGACTAAGCGCATCCGCCACTTGGTTGTGCCTTCCTGGTCGGTGTTCCCACTTGAAGTCATACTCCGCTAGGAACTCTTGCCATCGTGCTTGCCTTGGTGACAACTTCGGTTGTGACTTGAAGAAGATATTGGTGGCATTGTCCATCTTGACTGCAAATGTGGTCCCTAACAAGTACACTCGCCACACCCTCAAATAATGTACAGAAGCCAGCATCTCTTTTTCGTGTGCTGAATATCGCTGTTCAATAGGCTTCAACTTCCAACTCTCGAACACCATGGGATATTCGTCTTGTACAAAAACTTCTCCCACAACACAATCTGAGGTATATGTATGTACCTCAAATGGCTTGTCAAAGTCCAGGAGCTTAAGCATGGGCTTCAACACAATAGCGGTCTTCAATTTGGAGAATGCCACATCACAATCCTCGTCCCATGTCCATTTCTGATCTTTCCGCAATAGATCAGTCAAGGGACTCACCCTCTTCGAGTACCCTTTGATAAACTTGCGGTAGTAGTTGGCTAATCCCAAGAAACTCTACAACTCGGACACCAACTTTGGTGGAGGCCAATCCCGAATCGCCTACACCTTCTTGGGGTCCATCCACACCTGTCTCGGGCCAATCATATGGCCCAGAAATCAGTTCTCTTGCATGCCAAATTCACACTTCTCCCTCTTGACATATAGGGAGTGTTGTCTAAGCTGTTCAAAAACAGCCTACAAGTGTTACACATGTTGCGCCAAGTCTCTGCTATACACGACAATGTCGTTCAAATAGACTACCACAAAATGGTCTAGTATATCGTGAAACACATCATTCATCAAGTTGCAAAATGTTGCAGGGGCATTGGTTAAACCAAAAGGCATTACCAGGAACTCAAATGATCCATAACGAGTTACCATCGTAGTCTTGGACTCGTATCCTTCTGCGATGCGGACTTGCCAATACCTTGAACGCAAGTCAAGCTTGGAGAAGACCATCGCCTCACTTAGGCAGTCAAACAGGTCTGCAATCAAGGACACCAGGTACTTGTTCTTTACCGTGACCTTGTTCAATCCATGGTAGTCAACACATAACCGGAGAGAGCCATCTTGCTTCTCCTAGAACAACATCGGGGCTCCGTAAGGGGCTTTGGATGGTTGGATCTTTCCAGCATCTAGCACCTTGGTCAATTGCTTCTGTAGCTCTCCTAGCTCCTCAGGAGACATCCGATATGAGGCTTTTGCTGGGGGAACTGTGCCTGGCAATAGCTCTATCTTGTGATCTATCACTCGACGCAGAGGTAGCCCTCTTGGCAACTCCTCAGGCATCACATCCTGGAATTGCTCGAGCATTTCCACTATCTCATGTGAAACCTTAGAATTTGCCTCCTTCTCTTGCACTTCCACTTCCCTAATAGCTGCAAGGTAAGTGGGAGACCCCTTCTTCATTCCACATGCCAATTGCATGGTAGATACCTTCTCCGTGGTTACTTCCTTGGAGTGTGCAAGGCCTTGGTATCCTTGCACAAAACAAGGTAGTTGTGGATCTCCAATGACAATGCCTCCTACATGAGGCATGATGGTGATTGATGCATCCGCAAAGAAGCTATTTCCAAGGATGAGATCATAATCATCCAAAGGAATCATCATCAGATTGACTGTACCCTCCCAAGCATCTATCTTGATGGGTACGTCTCTTGTTAACCCGCCCATCGGTTGGCTCTTGGAGTTCACCGCCTTCAATCGATTGTAAGAGTGCTCCACTCACAACTCCAAGTGTCATACCATTTGATCTGATACGAATGTGTTGGTGGCGCCAGTATCCACCAAGGCTGACATCCGCCAACCATTCAAGGTCACATCCAAAAATAGCAAACTGTGGCGTATCGTCGGGCGCTCACTCTGCATAGCTCCAAGGGCCTTCAGTGGGGCAACACGCTGCATGGGGTCATTGTCACAGTCATCCGATCACAGGGCAGTAACTTTCCCCTCCCTCTTTGAGCACTCCTTTGCCTTGTGGGGTCCGTTGCAGATGAAGCAACTTGGGTGCTTACGAGGGTCCTTCTTCCCATTGGTGCCCTCGATCACTTTTGCCTTCCCTTTGTCCAGTCAAGTCAGCTGCTGCTTCTTGCCCTTCTTTGACTTCCCTTTCATGTAGGACTTGGACTTCTTGCTCTCCTTCTCGGCACGAGCAATGCGTAAGTCCAGCAATACATCAGCCGCAACTAAGGCAGAAGGAAGGCCACTCACCCCTTGCCTCCTTAACTCTAGTTGAGCCCAAGGTTGCAAACCCTTCAAGAAGGTGTACAACTTGTCCATCTCTGACATATTCGTCACGTTCAGCATCAGTGTGCTAAACTCCTTCACATAGTCTCGCACTAGTCCACTATGCCTCAGCTTGGCCAACGCATTCTAAGCAAGCCATGCTATGCTGTTTGGCAGGAACTGCTCTTTCAGCTCCTTCTTCAGTGCCTCCTAGGTCTCAATCTAGGGTCTGCCAGCACTAATATCATCTTGGACCCGTGTCCTCTACCATAGCTTCGCATCTATAGCAAGATACATGGTGGTGATTATCACCTTCTTGGCGTTTGGGATCTTCGCAGTAGCGAAGTAGTTCTCCATATCCCATATGAAGTTCTCTAGATCCTTAGAACTTCTAGTCCCTTCAAACGCCTTCGGCTCTAAGACCTTCATCTTCCCACGAGGCTTAGTCGATGACCCTGCCTGGGACACAAGTTGCCACTTGATCAAGACCACATCATCCTTCAAGGTCGCTACATCAAGGCTGATCTCCTTCAGCAGATCAGTTATGGTTCCTCCAAGATCGTTGCCTTCGCCGACATTATCCTCAAGTGCAGCAACGCGGGATTCCAGCCTAGCGATCGGTTTTGCTCGTTCATTGAGCTCTGCAATGCGGCCTTCTAGCACCGCCAATCGCTCCTGCAACGCTTCCATCGCTCTGGTCCACACGGTTGCTGATTGTAAGGTAAGCGTGGTCTTTGATAGAGGGTCTTCTCACCTGAACGTAGCTTTGATACCACTATCATGGGCACCCTAGCTCTGATACCAACTGTCACAAGACCAATGCGGATCACAAATTTTTCCGTCCCGCTAGTGTCTACACTCCGCTTGCCGACCGGCCACACATTGCACTTACCGTCGAGGTCGTTCGATCATAGAACCGTAAAACAACACAGGGGAACCCAAGAACACAATTGGGGAAAAACGTAACTTGTATTCACATATATCACAAGTACACGAAAACCCAACCCAAATTAGAACACTTACATGCAGTCACACGAGTATATGCCTCACAGTCTCTCATTGCTTGCACACCCCACCTGTCTTGTACCTTCTCTCAAGAATACCGGACTGCTTGCTCTAACTTGACTTTTACTCTCTTGGAGTCTCTGGCTCTCTGTGTCTCTCCTCTAAGAATTCTTGGTTGTCTCTGAGAATGAGACTAACCCCCTTTATATAGAGGAGCCTGACAAACTTGATATGGCAACTGATTATTTGAATCCGTTGATTCTCTCTAACAGATCTCGATTTGTTTAATCTCGGCTGTTGATCTGCAATCTCCAAGATTGTTTCCATAACAGATTGATTTGCCATATCCCGGGAGAATCTTTCTCGAATTGTTTACTTGACCAGGTACAGATGACTTGGCGCTGACTCAGCATCATTGATATGATCCACTCTTCTTTGGGGCCCACGTCCATGATTGCCTCCTACGATCACAGCTATCCGATCGGGATTGCTGCATCCAACGGTGCTCGAGCATGGTCAAGGACTTATCCAATCTTCACAAGTAGTCAACTTACCAGCCACTAAGTGTTGAGCATTCCCTTAGCGTCTGTCGTGCCTATCGAGTAGTGCGTACTCCTAGAGTGCCTTTGCTTGTCACACCTTGTTCATCGAGCATCCTTGAGCATTGCATCGTTACTCGTGGACATCATCACCACCCATACGCGGATTTGCCTACTTGTGAACAGTGACACTCCATGGCCACAGTCTGATCCCTCGACACATTGCCAAGCCTTGATCGATCGTCCCCTTCACTAGTGCCCCGTGCACGCTTGTGTGACCATCTCCATACTTGCTCGCTCATGGACTTGCAATTTATCCCAATGCCTTGCACATGACTACCCGCACATCCTTGCGTGCATGCTATGCGCTACGACTACCCCAAGGTACGGCTTGTGGTACGCATTCTCCGGGGCTAGAGCTCAAGGGTCTAACAGTAGGCCCCTATCCTACCATTGAAAGTTGATAGGGCAGAAATTTGAATGATGCGTCGCTAGCACGTTGGCCGTGCAATCCATCAAGTTATCATGAATCAAATAAGGTTGCTAATTGAAATTATTAATCTATTTTTAGTTTTTTCCCCTTCAATTTCTGTTATCTTTCCAAGACTCTCTAATGTTTCTGTGTCCTCCATGTCACTCTCCTCCCCTTCCCCTCTCTACTGTGAAAGCATTATCTTTCCCTAGTGGTTGGCTCGAAACACTATGACTGGCTTCAACCCCAGCCCGAGAACTTGGCTTGGGGTTCTCGATTCACCAAGCAGAGGACTCGTAAAATCACGAGTTCTCACATAGGCTGTCAAGACTCGTAAATCATGAGTTTTAGGGGTAAAAATGAATAAACAAAAGAGGGCACAATAAAAAGATCAAATGTTACGTTTGATAAGAATGAATCAAGAACATCATGGAAAGGATGTTTTTTAATTTTGTTTCATATTTTTTTACTTGATTGTATTCATGATTAGATGTTGATTGTATTCATAACCTAGGTTTATGCATTCCATTATAATAAACTTTTTTCTCAAATTGGTGGAATGTGATTCCCCTAAATAAGGTAAAAATTACCGTGGAAATCAAATAAATTTGCCCATTTTATAAATGAGTTCTAAAATTTCAAAACATCATATTCAGTTTATTGGGTTTAAGTTAACTATATTATTAAGTTCAAACCACCGATCAATATTAAAATCTTATATAATATGCATAAATTACCATTTATTAATGATTAGTGAAGAACATATCATGAGGATGAGCATGACACATTAGTAACTTAGCGCCATGCAATCATGCTACATTAGCATTTTGCCATGTCATCATATTTTTTGCTAAGCTAGTATGGCACATTAGTTTAAAAATTGACATGTTGATAATTATCACATCACCATAATTGTTATGGGAATAATGGATATAACTCAATTATATTACGTAAATAAATATACATAATTGAATAGAAA
>CXYZ01006368.1:0-22229 GCA_900006705.1 Sonneratia caseolaris
CCCGAACCCGCCCTCCCCCAGCTTCTCCTCAACCTTAAAGTTGCATGTTGCACTAGCTAGTTCAGGGTAAGAAAACTTCTTTGGCCCCATGGATTCCATCTCTAATTCACCACTCGTATACTGGTCCTGTATGTGAGCCCATGGACTTGGGCCCAAGGAGAGCCCAACCCTTTTAAGTTGGCCCATCTATTTTCTTTTTCTTTTCCTTTTCTTTCTTTTCTCTTCCCCACCGCCTTACACCTCTTTTTCCCCTGTCAATCAACTTTTTCTCTTTTTCTCTCCATTCTTCTGGAGACGTCGTCGAACACCAGCGCGCGAGAGAGAGAGAGAGAGAGAGGGATAAATTTGCACGAAGAGAAGGTGAGGTCGAAGAGAGGAGTTAAACAAAAAGGGAACGGCGGTAAGTTTGAAATAGTTAAATATTTAATTTGGTATATATGTATACGTTGATTTCATCATTTGGTTTTGGCGGTGGAAAACTGGAGGAGAAGAAAGAAAGGAAGCAACGGGAACGAAGAAGGCACGAGTAGGGAAAGAAAAGGGTGTAGGAGGAAATTGATTTTTGGCAGTGGAAAAATATAAAGGAAAAGAAAGAAAGAAAGCCACGGGAACGAAGAAGGGAAGAGAAGGGAAAGGAAAGGGTTTAGGAGGAAATTGATTATGGGAGTGGAAAAATATAGAAAAAAAAAGAAAAAGAATTGAAGGGACGGGGACGAAGAAGAAAGAAAAAAAAGAGAGAAAGAAAATAAAAATATAATAATAATAAATGAATAAAATAATGTATATATATATACATAATGAGGTTGGAACCATTTAAATTAGTGGTAAGATTATTTATTTGGTTAAGGTATAAATTATTATATGATATGTATTAATTTTATTATGAATCAAATGATAAGTACCAAAGAGACCTGAGATACCTACCCTGATGATCCCGTATTGTGATTAGTCAGTTCAGGGGCAGTGAGTACATTTTTCTATTGTGAAATGCAATGTCTATGATTAGTAATTAGTAAATATAAATTACAAAATAATTATTTGTTATATCTAAGTAATTGTCATTTCTGACGAGTACGTATATTTCGGTTAAGTGACGAAGAGAATAGAAGAAGGATGAGTAATACTAGTAATTGGACATGCATACATACATACATGATCTGCATGCTGTTTGTGCTTGTGTATAACCATAGTGACCGCTAAGTCGGCGGAATAGAAATGAGCTTTACTGATCTACCGCGGGTTCCCGGCAGGATATAAACATGGGACATGAGCGACGTTGGCTCTGTGACCCCAACGAAATATGTGAGGTGACTCCCTTTTCGGACCCAGTCGGAAAAAAAAAAAAAGACCAAAGAGGAGAAGTAAGAAAAAGAGAGAGACTTGAGAGCGACAGGTCCACTCTTACTGTCGGAGGATAATAGGCGGCCCTTGCGATTGTGTGCGAAGGGAAGGGCATGGGAAGGAGAACAGTATGAGACTGATTGAGGTGCGGGGTCACGGTACCGTTTGGGGAGAGAGGAGTATCAGTACCGCTATAACTCTGTTGCAAAGGTAGTGCGACCCCATGGTTATTGTTTGACCTGAATGTTTACATGCATTGCATTATGTGGGTCGTATGAAGTTGGTTAGGTTGCCAATAACCATCTATCCTCGATATTTGACTAATTAGTAAATTGATACAATTATGTAAGAACCTATACGTAAACAAATGTTATTTCACTATAGAATTATGTATTCACTGAGTTGCAGCTCATACTCTTCTGCAAATGTTTTTTTTCAGATAGGGAAGGCACTCAGCCAAGCGGAACTGTGAAATTTGATTCGGGGATCAACTAGGGCGAACCGTAGTTAGGGTATGTGTAGAAATTTTGCTTCGTTCTATATAAAATGTTACGACCTGGAATGGTTGGCAATAGCTATGGGTTGAGATGTGTGTTGTTATATAATTGTGAGAAGCTGATAGATTGTGGAAAACTGTTACTGGATATGTTAATTATCATGTTATATAACAGGTTGGAAATTTTGGTTAGCACGAAAATAAGGGGAAATTCTGCCAAAATTCCGAGTCGTGACAAGTTTTGGTATCAGAGCTAGAAGGGGTGACAGTTCTTAAATCTGTGAGGGCCCTTTTAAGGACAAAACCGTGACGGATGGGATGGGCCAGACTTGAGCCCCAGGCCCAAAGGGGACAATACCTCGCAGGTGGGAGCGGGTCATGACAGTTTTGGTATCAGAGCCTAGGTTATAAGATTCTATAGACCCTAAATAGTTGGTTGATCCTCACATGGCTTTTAGGATAGGTTAGAAATTTCGCGGCTGAGTTATTATTTATTTAGTGATTTATATACCTAAGTTGCTTATGTTGAAAGGGGATAAATTAGATATGAGGCCCAGACGCACCCATCGTGTGCCCCGAAGGTATTAGAACGAGAGTGTGGTTGGTCATGAGGCACCTCAGGCCCCAGATGAAGGGCAACATTCTCATACCTATCCCCAAGAGGCACCTGTAGAGGACAAAACCGTGCGGGTGAGTCCCTAGCTATTGGGTAGCCCAAAGCGGACAACCACACATAGGCGAATGCCGAGTAAAATCCATGGGATGCTTCCATTGTGGGCAAATAGGTCACATAAGGAGAAATTGTCCTTTTCTAAGTGTAAAAGAAGTGACTTGTTACTGTTGTGGGTTGAAGGGGCATTTACAACAACATTGTAAGCAAGGGGATTCGTCAATCGGGAGCATCACTATAGGCAGTGGGATTAGAGGGAGACCATTTGTGAATAGAGGACGAGGACCGATCATTGGAGCTAGAGGTTACCAAGGTCGAGGAACTGAATCGGTTGCAAGCACAGTCGGTCAACCCAATTCTGGAGTGAGACAGACAGATAGGCCTACGACACAAGGGAGGGTTTTCACATTAATAAGACGTGATGCCAATGCCACTCCTGCTGTAGTAACAGGTACTTTGACCTTGTTTGATAGAACAACACAAGTACTTATAGATCCAAGGTCTACTCATTCATTCGTATCATTAACATATGCTAGAAATACTAATGTGCCTCAAGAATTATTAAATCACCCAATGTCCATAGTAATACCTACGGGGGAGAGTGTCGCAGTCCATACAATATATAGAGGGTGCATTATACAATTAGGGGATAGAGAGATGATAGCTGACTTGATACTTATGGGTATTCAAGATTTTGATGTGATATTGGGTATGGATTGGCTTTCCTCTTATTTTGCAACAATTGATTGCCATAGAAAGGAAGTGATATTTAGAATACCAGATGAGCCTGAGTTTAAATGGTGTGGGGATCAGAAGAGTGTTCCATTCAGTTTCATATCGTACCTTAAAGCCTCCAAATTGTTGAGGAAGGGATGTGAAGGGTATATGGCATATGTTGTAACCACAAAGGTAGAATTCCCAAGTATCAATGAGGTCTGGTGGTTTGCGAATTCCAAGATGTTTTTCCAGAAGATCTACCCGGATTACCACCAGATAGAGAGATTGAGTTTACTATTGAATTGGAACCAGGCACTGCATCGATCTTTATTGCACCTTATCGTATGGCTCTGCTAGAGCTCAAGGAATTGAAGGATCAGTTACAAGAGCTCCTAGAGAATGGATTCATCAGGCCTAGTGTATCACCTTGGGGTGCTCCTGTGCTATTTGTGAAGAAGAAAGATGGTACTTTGCGATTGTGTGTGGATTATTGACAGCTAAATCGGACCACAATACGCAACAAGTATCCGTTACCACAAATAAATGATTTGTTTGATCAGCTCCAAGGTGCTAGTGTGTTTTCAAAGATTGATCTTCGTTCAGGATATCATCAGTTGAAGATAAGAGAATCAGATGTGTTGAAGACTGCTTTTCGTACATGATATAGACATTATGAATTCCTTGTGATGCCTTTTGGATTAACTAATACTCCTATAGTCTTTATGGATTTGATGAACAGAGTATTTCAGCCCTATCTCGACAAGTTTGTAGTAGTTTTTATTGATGACATTCTGATATATTCAAGGAACAAGAGTGAGCATGGGCAGCATTTGAGAATCATACTGCAGATATTGAAAGAGAAACAACTCTATGCAAAGTTCAGCAAATGTCGGTTTTGGTTAGATCAAGTGGAATTTCTCGGGCATGTAATCACAGGTGAAGGCATGTCAGTAGATCATTCGAAGATTGAAGCTGTTTTAAGTTGGGATCGACCGAAGAATGCAACTGAAATGCGAAGTTTCTTGGGCTTAGCGGGTTATTATTGACGATTTGTTGCAGAGTTTTCTCTTATTGCTGCACCTCTGACCAAGCTAACACGAAAGAATATGAAGTTTGAGTGGACAGATGCTTGTGAACGGAGTTTCCAGGAGTTGAAACGTCGATTAACTACTGCTCCAATCCTTGTTATTCCCTCCTGTTTTATGGAAAGAGGACTTGGGCCTGGAGCTACTTCTCTTGTAGGTCCAACTGGGTTGGCAATTTGAAGGGTCGAATTGAAATCCCAGGAGATAATCTTGTGAAGCTCAAAATCATACCCAGTGGATCTAGAGAATCCGAAAGTCACCCACTCGGGCAAAAAAGTTGGCCAAGTTAACTTGGTAAGAGAGACTAGAAATGTTTTTATTATCTAAATTTGAGGTATCACTTTCATTTACCAAGAGAACATTCAGATATTTGGATGAAGAGTTATACGAGATGAATGCTTGGGCTTGCCCTCCAGCTGTAATATTTGTCCATTCCCACGGGTCAATAACAACTGATTTAATGGAATTAATATCGATGCCAATATGTGCTTGATTAGGCTGAGACTCAACATACCCAGGGTCCCATGTGTTGGAGAATGTGTCAAACTCCACAGCGACGCAGGCAATGTCGCTTTTGTAGGTGGGAGTGGAAATAGAGAAAGGAAGGCCGAGGGCCCCACCTTTGGAAGAGACATTCATTTGTGTTCCATTGGGAACGAGAAAGGTGAAGCCATCGGCATATGGGGAATTTCCTTCAATCCTGAAGTTGAACCGTGTGCTGAAGTCGGCGACGTTCCCAGTGCTTTGATCCCAAAGGTGCATCGGCGCATTGTAGGTCGCCCAACCAACACTATAATTTAATTTCTGGTGACAAAGTACCAAAAAAAAAAAGGATCAACATATATTAATGACATCTACTAAATAGTGAATGGTTAATGCATCTGCATAAGATTAAAAATGTCATGTTCAATGCCATGCCAAGTCAAGACACCACAACTTTTATCCATTGTTCCAATTTTGTTAGCTCCCTTTTAACAACAAATTTCATGGTTGATACACATGGGATACGAATTATAAATGGACCATTACTTCTAGATCATTGTGGAACCATTATCCCGTAAACTTAGATTCATAAATGTTGCGTTTAACATCAAAGATAAAATGTCGTTGCCAAAGGAGGATGGATTATAATCCACTTTAAAGAAGTCAAATAGAGAATTGTGATGTTAGGATGTATAGAAAATATCTCCATCTAATGAAATTAGTTACGGTAGATTTGGCAAATTTTTTTTTAGCAACTTGTCAACCTTGTCTATGAACTTGCAGAACCATCACGTTCAAAGAACACTACCTACATGTTGGACAGCTCCAAACAATTTATTTGATAGTCATTATCCTAATCCTTGACCTAAGCGGCAAGGCCCTACTAACACCGATTTAGTGTAGATGGAGCTGGCTCGTGGCCACAAAAGGTGTGATGTTGATGTAACCATGGTCAAGTTGGATAGGCTTTATCTGGATTGGGTGTTGCGAGATGTGCCTGCAAAAACCTTGAGAACTCAACCAAGAAAGATGTGTGCAGCAAAGACCAGGGTAACCTCAATTGAGATTGCTAAACTCAGCTAGTTGTGACCTTAATCAAAGTGTTTACGCCGGTGAAGCCTATAGAGTTCTGATCGAGATAATTGACTATATCATTTCTTAAGGACTTTGAAGTTCATTTAAAATCATACGCGGATCTTGCTTTAGGATTTGTGGAGCTCGATGTATGCAGCAAAGACTAGGGTGACCTCAATTGAGGTTGTTGGACAAAAAATGTGACCTTAATCAAGGGCTTCAAGGGGATGAAGCATACAGAATTCTGATCGAGATAACTAACTAGATCTATTCTTAAGGAGTTTGAAATTCATGTAAATGGTACCCAGATCTTGCATTAGGATTTGTGGATCTCGATGTGTGTAGCAAAGACCAAGGTAACCTCAATTAAGATTGCAGGACAATGAGTAGTAACCTTAATTGAGGTCTTCATGTTGGTGAAGCCTAGAGAGTTTTGATTGAGATAACTAACTGTATCTGTTAAGGAGTTTGAAGTCCATGTAAATGGTATCCATATCTTGCATCAAGATTTGTGGATCTCAATGTGTGCAACACATACTAAAGTAACCTCAATTGTGATTGCTGGACATGGCAATTGTGGCCTTAATCAAGGTCTTCAAGTCAATGAAGTCTACAGAGTTCTAATTGAGATAACTTATTGGATTTGTTCTTAAGGAGTTTGAAATTCATGCAAATGGTTTGTGGATCTCGTGTTAGGATTTGTGGATCTTACTTTATATGTAGCCTAGTACTCTACTCATACTATACAGTTACTGATATGTTAAAAATCACCGAAGACGTCACCAAAAATTGAATCCTACTATAGCCCCCAAGAAAACAAAAATCTTGAAAAATATCGATAGATAGTGTATGTAAGAATTAGAGTAGGCATTCACAGTCACCTTGTCTCTCTTATTGGTAGTCAATTGGATGGAGCTACTGGCCACAGTTGCATCACCAGAAAATTTTATGCTTTTGTTGTTCAGGTCGAAGCTGTCGAATCTGAAGCTGACATTATTTAATGAAGCCGAGGAGATGGTCAGCATGACTAGAAAGTAAGTAACTGCCATGGGAGCGAGCAACTTCATGAACTCCATGAGCGAGGGTCGAGAACCACAAATCTCTAATCACATACAGAGACTGAAGAATGAAGCGGGGGTTTTTTTTTTTTCCTGGTAGTGCCTCACACGCATGCAAAAAAAGACTTCAACTTAATTTAATTATCCTAAAGTCTTCGCCCCTAGCCCATTGGATGAGACTCGCACTGTGAGAGCCAGCTTGATGAAGCCTGGCATGATTACAGTGCGTTGATTTCTAGAAGTCTCTTCAGTGTCATTTTGGAAAATCTTATTATGGGGCGTCGTATCTGACTGAGCCAACAGACAAGTTGGGACCTAGGGCCCCTCAATGTCATGTGCAAGTAAAGACTTCATCAACTTGACTTCTTTTTTCAGTAATGGTTGTCCCTACAGGAAGAAGTAATTCAATGTGTTTTCTAATGTGAGGACCATGTGTTTCTACATACATACGAAGTAGGTGAAGGAATTATGTATTCTTATCATAGTTTTTAAAACTGGATCAGGTTAAAAATTAGCCAAAACATACATTTATGGATTAAACTAGAGATTAATAGGTTGAACGGTATGTTTAATAAATAATATTATCAATAAATTAACATAATATTATAACTTAACATTGATTTATTATAAAAAAATATTTAATATATCCATCATATTCATCACAAATTAAACATAAAATATAAATATAATTATATTAAAATAAAATAAGTCATCCAGTTTTTCACCGATTCAATTAGGTTTACTAGTCCAATCTAGAGTCAGTCGGTTCAATCATACCTAACCGCATTTACAATGTAATGAGGTTTATTCTAGAAATAGACCAAGTGAATCGTCAACTTGATCCAGTTTTAAAAGTTATGATTCTTGCACTAAGTCAATTCTCACAGCTAGATGGAAGCTAACCATGAAATGGACAGGCAAGATATTGAGCCCCCTATCTTGGACAGACCAACTTCGTTTTTTTTATGGCTTCGTAGAGGATAAGGGTATTGCGGTGGCAATATCGTTGGCCTTTCATGTTTAGTTAACTTGTAATGATCGAATTGTTGTAATTTGATATTTCTAATATGCCCATATGATAACATTATAAATAGTAACTCACAGAAATAATTATACATTCATTTATATCATTCTCCACTAATCATTACATCTTCTCTATCGGGTATGACTTCAGCATTGGAGGACCGAATCAGGTTGTCAAGCCAAATCTTGGCTGCCTTTCCTGGTGTTGAGTTTAGGACCCCACAAGGCAAGGTCATCTATAAAAGAATCATCAAACAGTTGTTCCATCGGTCTCCTTCCACTTTAACTGGTACATCTCATATCGTACCCTCCCATCCATATACTCATCTTTTGGATATCAGCCCTGACTTAATTCCAGCTTGGATGTTTTTCGATGAATTTAATGGATTGACTAACCTAAACATATATATATATATATATATCTATAAAAGTTAAAGCCAGTGTATGACCAGGCTTTCTAGTTCATGCGCTTTGGCATATGTCAGAGATAGATGTGCTAGGCTCATCTGTCTGAAAGAACTAATGGCACGTTTGGTGATGTTAAATCAAATCGGTGAATCATTGATAATTTCATTATTTTAATGAAATTGATTAGGTATACTCATTTGAACACAATTAAAATAATTAAATATAATTTCTCATATATCCTGAGAAATTCAACTCTAATTGATTTTTTAAACTAAAATAAATAATTTGAATGGAATAAAATATAGAACTAAGTATAATTTTTGAAGATCAATAAAGCAAATTTTTTTCATTACGGCTGTCGAGTGCGTAGAACAATTCCATCTTTATTTCACTGTCATGAAGTCTCGACATAGGCCCATTGCACTAATTACTGACGAAGACTTTAGGGGTCCTCATGACGTTACATCTCCTCATCATATTTTAATTTTTTAACTAGAAATGTATGAAAATGTGTTCACTAAAATTAGAAAATTATCTTTTTATAACAAAAAAAAATGAAAGTTAAAATTTTAAATTAGGGAAGGAAATACTTTCAGNCTTTCCTGGTGTTGAGTCTAGGACCCAACAAGGCAAGGTCATCTATAAAGAATCATCAAACAGTTGTTCCATCGGCTCCTTCCACTTTAACTGGTACATCTCATATCGTACCCTCCCATCCATATACTCACCTTTTGGATATCAGCCCTCACTTAATTCCAGCTTGGATGTTTGTCGATGAATTTAATCGATTGAATAACCTAATGATATATATATATATATATATATATATATACAAAAGCTAAAGCCAATTTATGACTAGGCTTTCTAGTTCATGTGCTTTGACATATGTTAGAATTAGATGTGCTGGTCTCATCTGTCTGAAAGAACTAATGGTACCTTTGGTGATGGTAAATCAAATTGGTGAATCATTGGTAATGAACAGAACAGGCAAGGGTTGGGGATGAAAGAGAAAAAAAACAGGCCAATATCTTTTACCTCGTAATATGTTAAATCAATTATCACAGTTTTTTCTCTACAATTTAATACTTTGTATGAAATAATGCTATATGCTAAGCCGTGTCACACACTATCTATATTATTTTAATGAAATTGATTAGGTATACTCACTTGAACACAATTAAAATAATTAAATATAATTTCTTATATATCATGAGAAATTCAATTTTGACTGATTTTTTTAACTAAAATAGATAGTTTGAATGGAATAAAATATAGAACTAATTATAATTTTTGAAGATCAATAAAGCGGATTTTTTCGTTACGGCTGTCGAGTGTGTGAAACAATTCCATCTTTGTTTCACTGTCATGAAGTCTAGGCATAGGCCCACTGCACTAATTATTGATGAAGACTTCAGGGGTCCTCATGACTTTAACACCTCACATAAGTTTGCTTGCATGTCCTCGTGCATGCTATTTGCTACCATTGTCCTAAGGTATGGCTCATGGTAGGCAGGCACCGGGGGTTAGAGCTCAATTGTCTAACACTACCTTTCACAGCATGTGTACAAAGAGTTCTCTGTTTTGGGCTTGGAATTGCCCATTCTTTTACCAACCTGTTGATGATAATTTGCCCTAAACGCTACTATTAATTTGGCTTAGAACAGTAAAATTGGAATTCTAAGAATAGTTGAGTACAAGTAATGGCAAACAAAGTCCTTGAGCAAATTGGCATCAAATTGATGATGATGATTATTATATATCACATTATATTTAAAAATCTAATATTAATTGTTATTCACTTTCTTATAAATGATTTTAATAATTACATTGGTTGCCTAGTAAGGAGAAGTGGTTTGACATGGGCCACGCGTAAGTTTGCCCTCCACGCGTGGGTTGGCTGCACTGCAACGGGACGGTAATGTTCAATGTCATCGAACGATCCCGGTGGTTGGACAAGGTGAACCTTAATGGTTAGATTAGTAAGTTTCGAGTTTTGTTTTCCTGATTGCTCGTTAAGGGCAGAAATTTCAATTATTTCTAGCGGAGCCCATCACTTCAATGTAATTATGGATAAGAAATAATTAAATTACAAATCACATGTTAATTAAATGTTTAACACTGTTATCCGTATTGAAGGTAATTGGTATCACGATCGCGCCAATAAATGCCGTGCAGTGCTTGAGTCAGGTTTGGGTTGGACCCAAGGTAATTGGTATCACCTGGACTTTGGGATTTTGTCTGAGGCTTGAACCTATGGGCCGTGGGATGCCACCTTGCAGTGCACGTATGGGCCGGGCTGGTTGGACAGAATTTCCTTTGTCTTGTTACTGATAGCACTTGGTCCAGGATGTTAGCATTCCTGGGAAAGATTACTATCAAACACCCGTACAAAATTAGGAACATAAATCAATCATTTTCAATTTCGCATAAACGGTCTTTTCCTCATAAATTATTGTGCAGATCTGCCTCTCGAGCAGCTGTGGCTTCTAGCTGGCAAATCACCAGCAGAGTTGCCAGCTTTGACGTTCTCTAAACAAGAGTGCTGTCGGAGGAAGTTTGGACATAAGCGTAGAACAATCTTTAGTGAGCAGGAAAGAGAACGAATATGGAAGGGAAACAAGCGTACAAAATGAACACCGTCTCATTGGAAGCTTACGGTGATTGATAACTGAAACCTATCCCTCAGAGCCTGCTCGATGAAGCCTACCTAGCATGGTTACTGCGCCTTGATTTCCGGAAGTCTCTTCATCGTGGTTCCGGAAAATCTTACTGTGTGCTGCCGTCTGAGAACTGAAGAAGGGTGTAGTTGTGCCAACAGGGATACTGATGATTTCTTCTGTGACAGTAAATTTGTCCTGGGTGAGCCATTTTCAATGCTCTGGATTCATCTATCTGGCACCTTCCTTTCCAATTCCTTGCCCGATCTACTCTAACATATTGATTGTGTGTCTGAAGAAATGACATCGCATGCCCTTCTGAAGAAAATATTTCTTACCGTTTAGCTTTGACCAGAATGCTGGCAGAGTGACAACAATCAGGAAGGTCAATGATAAGAACGGTAAAAAATAAAGGTTTAAGAACAAAGTAGTTGAATGAATTTTTGTAAAAAAAGAAAGAAAGAAAGAAAGAAAGAAAGAAAATTACATGGAATAATGAACAGAACGACGACGACGAGTTCATAACTAAAAAAAGGGTCAAAATCTGATATATGAACGGCTCACCGAAGCGGCTGGAAGTACAGATTCTGTAACTGACCCGCTTCGATAAATAATCGCGTTTGTCTCTCTTGTATGTCCATAAACCAATCTACCTCACGTTTTGAGTCTCTCTTCTTGATATTAGAAGGAGACAATAATAATGATATGACAACTAAGAAAAGAACAGAAACGAATCCCTGGAATCTGAAGGCTCAGGCTCGTTCCATCTGACTTCTAAGACCAACAAGGCTCGAGCCAAGCCCATTTGACTTTTGAGGATGAAAGTATCGTATGGATCTTGTTTATGGATTCCATGTTTTGATTGACTTCACTGCGCCCCAAGCACCCTGCCCAGTCTGGTCTAGAGTTGCCATCACGACCCTAGCCCTCCTCGGTCACCCTGCCTTCCCACAAGCATGGTACGCAAATCCCCCAGCATAACAGAGATTTACGTCCATCAGATCACCGCGGAAGTCGTTAATGCGAGTGTGGCCTGCGAAGATGGCCTTCACGTCACCAGATTCCAACATCGCAGTGAAAATGCCCGAGTCCACAGAAGGGGAGCAGAAGCCTTCCTGTTTCACCCCCATGATATTAGATGAATCAGCGCTCGCGAACTTGGGCAGTGAGATGTGGGCTGGTGGATAGCTCATATATGCTCTCAGCATCAATGTAGTGAGTGAATCAGGATGCCGTGGACGATGCTTAATTTGATAAAGCCATTCTAGTTATTTTACCCATGCTTGACGACTCTGTCATTTGCATCCACATCGACGAAGAGATCAGTTTGATGAAGGGAGAGCATGGCATATTGGTGGCATCGATGTGATTCCAGATTTCTCCTTTTGAAGGAAAATGGCCCCACTCAACGGCAAAATATGCAGGGAAGAGTAATGCACAGATAGAGCAGGGGAAAAAAAATAAAAACTAAAATAGTAGAGGATGCTTAGTACCCTAAGCCTCATGGAAATACTAGGGAACCAAAGTTGCGGGGACAGTTTGATCCAACCATAGCCCCAGATGGAATGAACAGTGGAGTAGTCTCCGCTATCGTGGAAGTAGAGATTGAGGACTAACTTGTGCTCAAACGGTGAGCCCTCAACTCCATGAACTTCTAAATTATAATTTCCAAATCCATCAATAGCATCAGCTTCAGGACGGTTCAATTTCGACAAGGTATTATTTAGGTCATCTATGTGTTGCATGACCGCTTCTCTCAAAAGTGAACATTCCTGATCGTGATTTCCAAGAACAGCTGCCCATGGTATACCCGAGGACATCACATGGGCAAATGCCTCATCAAGTGATCTCACAGGATCTGTAGCTTCACCCGCGCATATGTTGTCCCCTACAGCAACAGAACAAATTGTCGAAATCCTCAGCTGGCAATCGATGATTAAACGATTTTTCCCCTGATGCAAGGGGCTGTGATAATGAAATAAGATCCAATAAAAATGCCAAAGAAAAGGGTGCGTTGGACTGCAATTTCGAAGACGTGACATTTCAGAGAAATAAGAGAATCTAAATTCAACTCTCACTGATCTTTTAGAGTATTAAGCAGGACAAAATCTCATATTTCCCCATATTAGAATATCAGAAGCTCTACATGGCATCTTTAATCTCATTTCTTAGATATATGATTGCACTACTCAATACCCACCATGTACTCTTAAATATCATATCTTAATGACAGTTTTTAAATTAGACGTTTTCTTCACACCCTGACGGGGGAGTCCACTAACCATGACGACGAGATCTCAACTGATAGTAAGAAGGACTATCATACCTCAGTAATTAACCACCTGCTATACATTTCTTTTATGATCATAAACTTTACTAATTACTCGAACATTTTTCTCCTATTCTTGAATGAAAATTGGGCCACAAGCCAACTTTCCAATCTTAGGCCCAGCAATGTGTGAACTTGCACAGTAAGCCACCCCGATACCATGTAAAATTTTATAACACAATAGATAAAAAGATTACGGCAAAATATCATAAGTTTAAGTATGACAGGTTGTCAACCAAAACCACATAAACGCAATTTTATTAATAAGTAACTCATGAAATTATATAAGATGACTTGTTTATATATAAATTTAAGATAATTATAAATTTTAAAAATAAATAATATTAAAATATGGTAATAATATTTTGATTAAAAGAAAAAGGGCACACTGCAAGGTGGGAATTCGAACCCCAATTGATTATGCTCAGCAAAAAGTGGACAGTGGCGCCTCAGTGTGCGTCTGTGTGTGCGAGACTACATATTTTGGGGCCTGAGAGCCTACAAAACCTGTGGAAAGAGTCAGGTACTCCCATGGTATTGGGTTTCCTTTTGGCCCACTGAGCATGTGCTTCTGCATACACATTCAAATATATATATATATATATTACATATATAAAAGAGCACCACTTACCTGATAAAAAAAATGTTTTTAAGTAATTGTATATCTCAAACACTCTTACTCTCGGAGAGAAATTCAGCATGATTTGATAATAGACTAGCAATAAACACCCCGTTTTCCATGGATATTGCATAAAATTTTAATTTCGCTAAGAATGCATTTTTTTAGAAATTATTATGTTATTTCATTTTTGGATATTTTCGGTAAAACAAAAAAGTCAACACCTCTAACAATCACTAATTTGAATTAGAATACCATTTTGCCTCCACCTACCTTGACTGTGGACATTGCTATTTAAGAGGTCACTAATGCGGTGGGTGGCCTCCCCCTGGGGCATGGGATTGGATTTGGGCTCCCATTGCCTCAAATTCAGCGTACTCGTTTAGGATTAGTTCACTGAATCTGTAAAATTTGAGAGCCTCAGTTAAGCCTGCACTGTGCATAATTGTACAGTTCTTCGTGGATTCATTTCAATCCAGAAAAATCGACCAAATTGGAGTAGTATAGGCCTCGGTATTGGCTTCACCACCCGTGACTCAGCTCTCATTTTCATCCAATCCAACAGACCAGCCGAATTACGGGCAGTGGTGTCCTCGATTCCCTGGTCGTTGAATTAATTGGATCCAAGATAAATGAGCCCAATTAGGTGCTGTGAGAACCTCGATATTAAGGTTGCTGGACATTCAATCCAAGCCTAATATGCCGAGTCGGGGGCAATGAGGGACAGGATATCAATCTTCACTGCTCCCAATTCAATCAATTTATCTCTTACTGATCCGAGAGACAAATCGGCCGCATCCATTTGTTCATATCAGCGTGAGAGACAAATTGGCCAAATTAGGAGCGGTGACACCTCAATTTTGACCCTATGTCCCTTCTACCGCTGATTTTTTTTTTTCTCAGATTAAGATGAGATATAAACGTGGACTTGTGGGCTGGAAGTCTATCCATTGGACAGGGATAGTCTGAACAAATTCAAGCATAAAAAATTGAACGTAAAACGTTTTCACCATCACCCCCTGCATAATGCATGCAATTTCAATATATCAATATCTGAACTTCAAGTATGAAAGCCATGTGTAATTGCCCACAACCATGTCAAGCTATTATTCTTTCCTTGGCTACTTGGATTCAATCAGACTATTTTACTCAAGTTGTCAAGATTTGCCAAATTAGCAGTGCAGTTTTCTCAAAGATGATGGAACTCATATTTGTAGGATTGTAGCACAATCAAATATACGTAGTCTCATACGAATTAATAATAATATATCATCAGATCTCATAGTCATTTACATAATACATAAGTATCTTGTCTGTGATACACATACTACCGACCACTGTATAAGGCCGAAGAGGAGATTAAAGAAGCACCAGTGTGTAAGTTAGGCTGTGATGATGAATTAGCTTGGCTGCTGTTGCTGCTGCTCGCAGTATATAAACATTGGTGCTGGTCACCAGGCCCCTGCAGCGAATACAAGTAAGCTGATAATCCCACAGGATCTCTCGCTGGTATGACTGGTAGTGGAGCATCGAATTCGAGCATGTTAAGCACTTGTCTAGCTGAGGGTCGAAGATGACTTTCACTTAAAGTGCAGGATAGACCGATAATCAAAAGTCTCTCCATCTCTTGTTCATTGAAATTGCTGCCCAGACCCGGGTCTGCAGCCTTCAAGATCTCTCCCTTCTCATGGAGACTCCACACCCATCTAACCAATACTTCCTGATCCTCTGAAAATTTCGGCTCCACTGGTCTCCTCCCACAGGCAATCTCCAGGCAGACCACTCCAAAGCTATAGACATCTGATTCTTTGGTGGCTCTCAATGTCTGGGAGCATTCCGGGGCCATGTACCCCATTGTCCCCGCCAAAACTGTCGTTCGAGACCCTTTCACGTGATCGACCAATCTTGCAAGCCCAAAATCTCCAAGCTTGGCATTGAAGTCAGAGTCGAGCATGATATTGCTTGATTTAATGTCCCTGTGGACCACACACTGCTCCCACTCCTCGTGCAAGTACAGTATTGCCGAGGCCAAGCCTTGTGCAATCCTGTACCGAATCCTCCAGGGGATGAAGCTTTTTCCCTTGAACAAATGGGAATCCAAGCTCCCATTCGACATGAACTCGTAAACAAGAAGTAGTTCCCTCCTTTCGTGGCACCACCCAATCAGCTGCACCAAATTCCGATGCCTGAGACGGCTAATGATCTTAATCTCTGATGTGTACTCCTTAACCCCCTGTTTGGATCCACTTGATATCCTCTTCACTGCAATGTATGAACCTGTACCTTGCAAGATTCCCCTGTAGACTCCCCCAAACCCGCCCTCCCCTAGCTTCTCCTCCGCCTTAAAGTTGGCTGTTGCACTAGCCAAATCACAGTAAGAAAACTTCTTTGGCCCCGTGGATTCCATCTCTAATTCACCACTCATATACTGAAGTCTCTTATCCTCACTCTCTGCTGCTTCTTCCCCATTTCTCCGCCTGCACCAACAAAACCAGAAGAATCCCACCAACGCAATGACAAAAACCAACCCACCGATGCTCAGGCCCACTGCAAGGCCAATCTCCCTGCCCTCCTGTTTTATGGTAGCAGGACTTAAGCGCGGGGCTGGACCCACTGCTCTTGTAGGTGTAACTGGGTCGGCAATTTGAAGGGTTGAATTGAAATCCCAGGAGATAATCTTGTGAAGCTCAAAATAACTCCCAATGGATCCAGAGAATCCGAAAGTCACCCACTCGGACAAAATTTTGGTCAAGTCAACTTGGTAAGAGAGGCTAGAACTGTTTTTATTGTCCGAATTATTGGGATCACTTTCATCTATCAAGAAAACACTCAGATTTCTGGATGAAGAGTTGTGCGTAATGAGCGCTTTGACTTGCCCTCCAGTCATAATTTTTTCCCAGTCCCACCATTCATGAACTACTGATGATATAAAGTAATTAATATCGATGCCAATATGTGCTTGATTAGCTAGAGACCCGGTATAATTAGGGTCCCATTCGTTTTTGAATGTGTCAAACTCCACGGCGACGTAGGTAGAGGAAATGGTATCAGAGTGGGGTAGGCCGAGGTCCCCCCCACCGGAAGTGACATTCATTTGTGTTCCACTGGAAGCGAGAAAGAAGGTGAAACCATCGCCATGTGAGGAATTTCCTTGCGAGTCAATCGTGAAGTTGAACCGTGTGTTGAAGTCGGCGACCTTCCCCGTGCTCTTATCCCAGAGGTGCATCGGCTCAAAGTAGGTCGCCCTACCAAAACTATGATTTAATTTCTGGTGACAAAGTACAAAAAAAGGATCAACATATAATAATGATATCTACTAAACAGTGGATGGTTAATGCATATACAAAAGATAAGAAATGTCATGTTCAATACCATGCCAAGTCAAGGCACCACAACTTTTATCCATTGTTCCAATTTTGTTAGCTCCCTTTTAACAACAAATCTCATGGTCGATATACACAAGATATGAATTATAAATGGACCATTGCTTCCAGATCATTGTGGAACCATTATCCTGAAAACTTGGATTCATAAATGTTGCATTTGACATCAAAGATAAAATGCCATTGCCAGAGGAGGATGGATTATAATCCACTGTAAAGAAGTCAAATAGAGAATTAGGATGTTGGGATGTACAGGAAATATCCCCATCTAATGTAATTAATTACGGTAGATTTGGCAAGTATTTTTTGAGCAACATGTCAACCTTGTCTGCAAACTTGCAAAACCATCACATTCAAAGAGCACTACCTACATGTTGGAGAGCTCCAAACAATTTATTTAATAGTCATTATCCTAATCCTTGACCTAAACGGCAAGGCCCTACCAACACCAATTTAGAATAGACGGAGCTACCTTGTGGCCACAAGAGGTGTGGTGTTGATATAACCATGGTCAAGTTGGATAGGCTTTATCTAGATTGGGTCTCACTAGATGTGCCTCCAAAAGCCTTCAGAACTCAACCAAGAAAGATGTGTGCAACAAAGACCAAGGTAACCTCAATTAAGATTGTTGGACTCAGCTAATTGTGACCTTAATCAAGGTTTTTAGGCCAGTGAAGCCTATAGAGTTCTGATCGAGATAGCTGACTATATCAATCCTTAAGGATATTTAAATTTTTTTAAATGGTATGCAGATCTTGCTTTAGGATTTGTGGATCTTGATGTGTGCAGCAAAGACTAGGGTAACCTCAATTGAGGTTGTTGGACAAAAGTTGTGACCTTAATCAAGGTCTTCAGGCTGGTGAAGCCTACAGAAGGCTGATTGAGATAATTGACTACTTCTATTCTTAAGAAATTTGAAATTCATGTAAATAGTACCCAAATCTTGCATCAGGATTGGTGCAACTCGATGTGAGTAGCAAAGATCATGGTAACCTCAATTGAGATTGCGGGATATAGTGAGTTGTGACCTTAATCATGTCTTCAGGCTGGTGAAGCCTACATAATTTTGTTTGAGATAACGAATTGTATCTGTTAATGAGTTTGAAATCCATGTAAATGGTATCCATATCTTGTAAACGAATCTTGATGTGTCTAGCATAGACTAGGGTAATCTCAATTGAGATTGCTGGACATAGCAGTTGTGACCTTAATCAAGGTCTTTAGGCCAGTGAAGTCTACAAAGCCCTAATTGAGATAACTTGTTAGATCTACTCTTAAAGAGTGTGAAATTCGTACAAATGGTACGTAGATCTTGTGTTAGGATTTGTGGATCTCGCTTTTATGTGTAGCCTAGTACTCTACTCATGCTATACAATCACTGATATGTTAAAAATCACCGAAGAAGTCACAAAAAATTGAATCCTACTATAGCCCCAAGAAAAAAACAATCTTGAAAAATATCGATAGATAGTGCATGTAAGAATTAGAGTAGGCCTTCACAATCACCTGGTCTGTCTTATTGGTAGCAGTCAGTTGGATGAAGCCGCCGGCCATAGTTGCATCACCGAAAAAATTTATGCTTTTGTTATTCTGGTCGAAGCTGTCAAATCTGAAGCTGATATTATCGAATGAAGCCGAGGAGATGGTCAGCATGACTAGAAAGGAAGCAACAACCATGGGAGTGAGCAGCTTCATGAACTCCATGAGCAAGAGTCGAGAACCACAAATCTCTAATTGCACACAGAGACTAAAGAATGAAGCGGGGGGCTTTTTTGTTCCTGGTAGCGCCTCACAAGCACGCAAAAAAAGACTTCAGCTTAATTTAATTATCCTGAAGTCTTTGCCCCTAGTCCATTGGATGAGACTTGCACTGTGAGAGCTTGCTTGATGAAGCCTAGATGATTACAGTGCATTGATTTCCGGAAGTCTCTTTATTGTCATTTTGGAAAATCTGATTATGAGGTAACGTATCTGACTAAGCCAACAGACATGATGGGACATAGGGCCCCTCAATGTCATGGGCAGGTAAAGACTTCAGCTTAATTTAATTATCCTGAAGTCTTTGCCCCTAGTCCATTGGATGAGACTTGCACTGTGAGAGCCTACTTGATGAAGCCTAGATGATTACAGTGCATTGATTTCCGGAAGTCTCTTCATTGTCATTTTGGAAAATCTGATTATGAGGCAACGTATCTGATTGAGCCAACAGACATGGTGGGACGTAGGGCCCCTCAATGTCATGGGCAGGTAAAGACTTCATTAGCTTGACTTATTTTTTAAGTAATGGCCGTCCCTACAAGAAGAAGTGATTCAGTTTGTTTTCTAATGCGAGGACCATGTGTGTCTACATATGAACGAAGTAGGTGAAGGAATTATGTATTCTTTTCATAGTTTTTACGACTAGATCAGGCTGGTAATTAGTCAAAGCATACGTTTATAGGTTAAACTAGGGTTTAATGGGTGGAACTATGTTTAATAAATAATATTATCAATAAATTAACATAATACTATAACTTAACATTGATTTATAATAAAAAAAATATTTAATATATCCATCGTATTCATCACAAATTCAACATAAAATATAAATATAATTATATTAAAATAAAATAAGTCAACCAGTTTTTCACCAATTCAATTAGGTTTGCTAGTTCGACCTAGAGCCAGTCGGTTCAATTAGACCTAACCGCATTTACAATGTAATGAGGTTTTTTTTCTAGAAATAGACCAAGTGAATCGTCGACTGATCGAACCAGTCAACTTGGTCCAGTTTTAAAAGTGATGATTCTTGGATACCAGCCCTCACTTAATTCCAGCTTGGATGTTTAATTTAATCATTGAATAACCTAATATATATATATATATATATATATAAAAGCTAAAGCCAGTGTATGACCAGGCTTTCTAGTTCATGCGCTTCGACATGTGTCAGAGTTAGATGTGCTGGTCTCATCTGTCTGAAAGAACTAATGGCATGTTTGGCGATGATAAATCAAATAGGTGAATCATTGATAATGAACAGGCAAGGGTTGGGGATGAAAGAGAAAAAAAAACTGGTCAATATCTTTTACCTCGTAATATGTTAAATCAATTCTTGTAATCTTTTCTCCACAATTTAATACTTTGTATGAAATAATACTATATGCTAAGCCGTGACACACACTATCTATATTATTTTAATGCTATTCCATTTTCATCTTCACTCCCCAAATAAACATGCCCTTCAGTCCATAAATTAGAATATCTGTGTATCCATTTTTGAACTTCAAATACACACACAGACAACTAGTAAAAAGTGGCACGGCCCAAAAAAGTCGTATTAATATGAAAGTACGAAAAAAATGTATAATAAAAAGAAAATTATAAAAAAAATTTAAAAAGTGATTAATTATATATATAATTATATTATTCAAATTAATACAAAATTTATATTAATAGATAAATTTTTTTATTTTAAAATATAAATTATTTTAATTTATATTTTAAATATAATTATTTACACACCGGTAGTTTCAGGTGGCTTGATTTTTGGTGCCACACAGTACGGCTGTCCGAATTGCCAGCTCCACACACACACGAACAATGGGCATGAAGATGAGGTGGCTGATTTGGCCCATTCCATAGCTGCTCTTCGTACCGTAGGATGAAACAAGAGGTGATTTGTAGAATTTTCATATTATTTATAAGAGTGATAATTAAGTTTAATATGATAGTATAGTGGTATAAAAATTAAATCTTTAATATCATTTTTTCATGTATAATTTTATTACTTAATATCTGTTACGTGCTCTTGAATACCTACTCTCAATAATTGTCCTTCAATCAAACGTTCTTTTCTATCGTGAGACGGGGAGTTAACTAATCACAACAGTCAGATCTCAACCGAAAGTAAGGAGGACTTTCGGACCTCAATAATTAACCATGAACCATATATTTATTTTCCAATTTAGGCTTTACAAACAAGTCAAACATTCTTCTCTTATTCTTGAATGAAAACTAGGCCACAAGTTAGTATTCCGATCTTGGGCCTGGTGATGTGTGAACTTATATAGTAACCCACCCTAATACCATATAAGATTTTAAAACATAATGAATAAGGAGATTATGACAGAAATATCACAAGTATAGATGTGGCAAGCTATCAGCCCAAACCACATAAATATAATTTTACTGATAAGTAAGTTATGAAATTATATAAGATGATTCGTTTATTTATAAATCTAAGATAATTATAAAATTTGACAATAAACAATATTAGAATATCATTAAATTTATAACATTTTCAAAATATAAACTACATAATTGAGGTGAAAAAACAAAGAAGCTCACTGCAAGATGGGGAACTCGAACCCCAATTGGTTATTCTCAGCAACAAGTGGACACTGGTGCGTCTGTGTGTTGTTCCTCTCCTATCTGGGCTGCGAGCCTACTTATTTTAGGGGCTGCGAGCCGACAAAACTTGTGGAAACAGTCAGGTACTCCCATGGTCTTGGGTTCCCTTTTGGCCCACTGAACATGTACTCCTACATACACATTCAAATATATATATATATATATCAGAGCACCACTTACCTGAAAAAAAATATTTTTTAAGTAATTGTGTATCTATGAGACTCTTACTCTCATAGAGAAATTTAGCATAATTTGATAATAGGGTAGCAATAAACACCCCACTTTACTATGGATATTGCATAAAGTTTTAATTTTACTATAAACAAGTTTTTTATTAGAAATGATTATGATATTTTCGGGAAAAAAGTCAACACATCTAACAGTCATTAATTTGTATTAAAATACCATTTTGCCTCCCACATTAGTGAATTATTATTATTTATTATTATTATGGGAAATCTTCTCATCTCCTTGAATTAATTCGGTCCAAGATA
>CXYZ01006369.1:13262-33581 GCA_900006705.1 Sonneratia caseolaris
ATTTTTATTTAATTTTAATTCAATTTATATACTTAATTTATTAATTATTTTTAAAAAATAATTCAAACTAATTAATTAAATAATTGAAACAATTTGAAATAATTTAATTTAATAACTATATAATAGTTATGGTTGAAAAATACAATATCTAAACTAAACTGAATCAAACTACTTTAACGACATCCGTTCAGTTTACCTGTCATTTACGTAGTCGGGTTATTATTAACACGATCCTGATCTTGAAGCTTCTAACAGACAAGGAATCCACCCATGGAGAACAAAATATCATCACCAAAAGAGATTTGGAAAGCGACTGGACCTCTAGACAACAAGTATCTACATTTTCATGACAACAAAATTCATCATTTGGGAAATGCCATCACATTCTGTCTCTCTTTCAAGAGAATCTGGCAATGAACGATGGCCAGCGCTCAACTACTGTCTAGTCATCTGCAAAATAGACATTATTACTGTTCGAAACCAAAAGGATCCCGACTGAAACTCGAAGTTATCCGAATCTCATGTTCATAGCAATCAAAGTCACAGGCCTTTCATGGTTTTATGAATCCACGTCCTTCACGACCTGAATCCCCATGCTATTAGCCGTCCCCATAATGGACTTGCAAATCGACTCCAAGGACATGTACTGACAGTAGGGGTCGGACTGTTTCACCTTTGCGATTTCATAAATGTGCTTCGCGCTCAGTGTCGAGGCCAACGAATGCCCTGGTCTCCTACTCCCCCGCTCGATCCCTGCTGCCTTCTTCAGGTACCAAGTCACGCTCGGGGACTTCACGGTGAACTCGAACGTGTTGTCCTTGAAGGCAGTGATAGTCACTGACATGGGAGTATCCGGTTTGTACTTCTGGGTTCGAGCGTTGAAGTCCTTGCAGAATGCCATTAGGTTGAGGCGGTACTGCCCGAGGGCTGGCCCCACGGGTGGGGCCGGGCGAGCACCACCAGCAGGGACAGTCAGGCGGATCGTGGCCGAAACCGGGCGGCGGGTCAGGATCTCCTTTAGGGTTGACATACTGGAAATCCTTTTCTGCTGGCCCTTGATGCCCCCTGTGGAGCGCAAGATTCAGACGACTGAATGAAGTTAGCCAGCTATGGACTCAGCTCAATGACAGAGATCCGGTATGAAGCCTTCTTGCACTCAGAAGCCTCACGGGGTCCGACAAAGGGATATAGAGGATTCAAAGCAATCATTGATGGAGTCTAAGTGAAAATCTAACCAAAAACAATGAAAATGGACAAGAACCAGAAGAAACATCAAATAACAGCAAAAGTTGTCAGCAATCAAACAATAACGAAGCTCAGCTCAGATCAGAGGGAACAGACAAAATCATCTGAAAGCATTGAAACCTTTTATCCTCCTCATCATCAGGCAAAACAATTAATTGAGAATAATCCAGCCGTAAAATGAAAACTGTCACCTCTTCCAAATTCAGCTGGGCAGCACCAGAGGGAGCGTCCGTCAACAGGAGCGGAAAATTCGGCAGCCGACCAAGGTCAGAAGATGTCTCCGAGAGTGAGCGGAAGGCTTAGGGAAAAACCGCTACGCCCCGACCGAACACGACCGCAACAAGGAGGAGACGCTCAGAGCACCAGCTGGGAGGGGACGCTAGAAATTGGAGGGTTTCAGTGGGGAGACCGCACATGGGGCTTAATGGGCCTTAAATGGGCCCGTGGACTATATGGGCCTTAAAAATGTTCATAGATGGAGAGGTGACTACAGGGAGGCCGAGGAAATACCGTATTTACTGACCTTTTATATTTGACTTTTTTAAAAATATATATATATTTGAATTTCGATGACCCAATAACGAAACACAGCTACTTGTATCAATCAGCTATAAAGGATGCTCATGATGTGAGAAGAGGGAGGCGAAAGCGGTGGGAGCTCGGCCATGCATGACTTCGGCATAAGCTGAACTCGTCAAATCTATTGGGAGGTTTAATTGCCACTGCGGCCCCATACTAAACTCTTTCGATATGCAGAGGCTCGTAACTGTGCATAATGGAGATTGAGCGATGGAACTGATGCCTTCCTCTTCCCTCTCTAGACTTTTTCTACCTCTTGGTTTCTCCTCCTCCTCCTCCTCCTGTACTTCTTCTCCTTCTTCTTCTTCCACATCTCTATCCTCTCGGTTCTTCCCTTCCCGACAGCAGTGATCGGCCCTCGTTCTTCCTCTCTTCTCCCGTTTCGAAAAAGGCCCCCGATCGAAGAACAGGAACCGTTCCAAAGGGTAGTGCCTGAAAGACCCTAACATGATTTCCCGTTTTGTTTTTCAGCCGTAGTAGTAGTAGGTTCGCCAGTTTATTAATCAGATGGCTCATAATCAATTATGCACATAATGGAAATCAACGTTGAAGGGGGGTGAAATCGATGCAAACTTAATAAAGTGGCAACGTTGATATATTTTTCCATTCTCTATTTCGCTAGATTCCCGCACGCACGTTTAAGGGGGCATATGTGAGGATTGGAGACCCTCTAATGTCGGGATGAAGAGCAATGTCACGGGCTCTCTTTCTTACGAGACTTGTCTATTTTATCACTTGTTATTCGACCTCCAAATAAAGAGGGCACGGTAGTATATGCCAAAGATGTATGGTTGTGGTGCTCTTTATTCAAACCATAGTTTGTCTGATCTTGTCTCTCACATCAGTCTCTGTGTGTGCATATATGCAGACACAGTAAATTCGAATCTATCTATCATGAGGGTGCCTGTGCCGGAGCCGGAGCCGGAGACGGATACGGAGCCCGAGCATAAGACTTTCGGCAGTCCTCGTCGCATGAAGCGGAATTGATGCACCTCTTCCCCTCAAAGCCTTCTGCAACAGAATAACGATGAGCTATATATACAGTCCAGCCATATCCCGAAGTCGAATTCGAAATGGATATATGAAAAACAACAGCTTAACTACATCCGGCACCTGGATCGAGATGCGAACAGGCTGATGTGAGACACCCGATTCTGCAGTAAGTGAGAGCCCGTGTCCACCAGTAATTCACTGCCCGGCTCTCGCATGTTTTCAGGCACGAGTATATGCAGGCCGGTGGATTCAGGTCACCAGAGCATTGGATTGCGCACCAAATCTTGCACCAGTTTATGCCATCGGTCTCGTGCCCAGAGACGACGAGAGCACAGAGCGTCAGTGCCGTCATCACCCTCGTCGTAGTTCGGCTCGAAACCTTGACCATGTCCATGATGATTAGTGACAGCAATGTGTCTCGCAATATACCATATGCAGAAGGGTTAGAGACATCTGAGGATGTGATCAACTTGTATTTATATAGAACCCAAAATTTAACATGTTTTAACTAATTAAATTTAAGAAAGATGCATCTATTAAATCTCTAGATGGTACATCTATTTAAAAAAAGGGAAATAATCTGTTAAATAATTAATTCATGAAAATTGTATTTATTAGAGTGCCTCTATTTTTTATTTTTTTTTGTTATAAAATTTGTTGAACATAATTAATGAACTCGACAAATAACAAATATAAATTAATGGCCATGAGTCAAGATGAACTGCGTACTCATCTATCAGTGCACTAGTAAGCATTTTAGAGACTACCGATCGAGTTCACTGGTTGGGCATGGCCTCCCATAGACCGAGTCCGAGTCGACCCCTTCAGTTACATAGCCTCGTTCGAAGATGTTGACACAGGTCGACCGGAGAACAAATTCCAACAGAGGACGGCAGACGGGAAAAGGCCCTAAATTAACTTCCCCTTTTCCTCAGCTTTTCTGGATTTTGTTTTCTAGTCGAAGATTATTAATTATGGAAATGCCAAAAAAACCAACCACAGGAAGGAAGACTTCCGCTGGTCTTCGGCGCATGAAACAGCATCGTATTGGTGCACCTGATCCCCTCGTAACCTCCTGCAACAGAAATAATAATGATGATGATGATGATGATGATGAACAACGGTCCAGCATGATCCGGAATTCGAATGGATGAAACAAATGCTTAGCTATGCACTACTCACCCAGATCGAGCAGCGAACAAGTTGATCTAGAGGCACCCGATTCTGCAGTAGAAAGTAGGCCTGGCAATTCGACCGGCACGTTTTTTTTATTATCAAATATGTTATTGGGCCGTGCCGGCATGACACAGCATCCTAGGCAGTCCCAAGATGCTCAACCTAGGCATCGGATTGGTTCCGGGCTTCAAGTCACCCGGCCCTGACACCCGAACTAGGAGAATAACTATTTTTTAGAATAAATTTAAACAATTTCATATATGGGATCCAACTTTTTAAGTGCTATAATGGATCTCGATTAATCTAATTTTTATGTTGATTTTAATGAAATCTCGAAATAAATATCAAAACATAATTAAGGGTACGCGGGCCCTCTAGTTTCGGGTAGATCATATAGAGCATATGGTCGCACAGCACATCTTGCACCAGTCGATGTCGTCTGTTCGTTTTGCCTGGCACACAACGAGCATGGAGAGCGTTGATGCCGTTGACCATGACCGCCCTCGTCAAAGTTCGGCTCAAAACCTTAATTCGCCGTGTCCAATGTCCATGTCAATTAGTAGTAGCAATATATCTCGTAAACATCGTATATAGTGAAAGGATATGAAGTATCCATCATATATATGATCACGTTGCGTTCATATAGAAACGTGGGCAAAGCCATACTTCCATGGTCAGACTATCGTCAAACTCGCGCGATCAACAAACGTTCCATGGCCGTACTTGTCAATTTGTCCATCATAGGAAGCAACTGCATGCAACTTGAACCTGGAGGAATAACTCGTGACGAAATGAATGAAGGGTAGATACATTTGCATGTGGGAACTGGAGACCTTTTAATAATCTCGGGTGAAGAGCGATGTCACCGGCTCTCTTTGTTACGGGTTTGTCTATTTTATCACTTGTTGTTCCATCTCCAAGTAACGAAGCAAGGTAAATGCTAAAGGTGGCTATTGTGCTCTTTGGTCAAACCATATATATATATATATGTAAGTCTGTCTCTGTCTCTCACGTCAGTTTGTGCATGCATGTGCAGAAGAAAAAGAGAGAAATACAGGGACAGAGGCAGTGAATTCAAATCTATCATGAGGGTGCCGGTGCCGGTGCCGGTGCCGGCGGGAACAATCAATGTTCTGTTAGGACGCTTTTTTTTAGGCGCTGATNCGGGAACAATACAATTTTCATTGATTAAAGTTCTGTTAGGACGCTTTTTTTTAGGCGCTGATCCAATTCAAATACATGTTAGTCAAATTGACTAGTTATATGAATATCAGTAACACATATAGGGAGAAATTGTGGACTGCAAATAATAATAATAATAATAATAATATGGCAAAGAGCTAATTCAAAGTCTTAATGGGAGACCAACTAGAGGANCCAAAGAGCTGATTCAAAGTCTTAATGGGAGACCAACTAGAGGAACATTATAGGAAAATTGTATTTATTAGGGCGTCTAATTTTTTTTATAGCACAAAGGGTTCCAAGTTGTCTATGCCACATACCAAACTCAGACACAGACAAATCATTTCAATGAATTCAGACAAGTTTCATGAAAGGACCCGGGGTCATCTACCAGTCATGAGTTCGATGCACTCGTTCTGCGCATCCCGCCCTCAAATGTAAATTTGCAGCATGATTTTCAGATACCCTTGCTGTCATCGAACTTGTTGCGATCAACAAACATTCTTCGGTCGTGCCAACTTATCCATCATAGGAAACAATTGCAACTAGAAGCTCGAGGGAAAAAAATTGTGCCGAAAGGCTTTTCATTGATCAGATGACCCAAATTTCCCATGGAATAAGTTATAGAAAAGTCAAATACGAAAGTCTGGTGGCTTCTGACTACAGCTATCAGTAAGTAGAATACATCTACACGTTAAGACATGCATGAGAACGAAAACTTGTGAAGCCAACAACAATAGGAATAGGAGACTGAGTAGATCAAACCTTACTGCATTCCTTAAGGCAGTATTCGAGGCTGTACATTTCATAATTTAAAGAAGCAGATACAATTGTTCTCAATAGTCTTCTGTCAGGCATCACTCACTCATTGCTCAGCTATTAGACCCTGGTTGTCACCACTTGAGAAAGCAGCCATACTGCCATGTGAGTGTTTCCCGGACCGACAGACCGACCCATTTGTCTCATTTACACCCTATCAAGGAGTTGCCACAAGAAGAGGAAATGAAGTGTCCTTTTTGACAGAGAGATGGCATATGTGTAGTTTTGACCAAATTACAGAGAGTGCAGGTGTAATTTACGATTTCAATGGAGAGAAATGGCACAGGACTGCTTATTGAGTAGAACCATCATACCTGCTCAGACGGGGCCAAAGAGGGGTCTTGGTTTCTCTTGGAAAGGTCCCTCAAAGTTCCCTGCAGTTTCACAAAATATATTATCTTTTTATTCATAAATCAATTGCTACCAATTGGAAACCAACCAATGTGCTGTAGCTCAGTACTATTATATGCATAAATAATTATTTTTCTTATAGATAGATTGCAACACCTGACAACAATAGTCCAAATAACACAAATTGAGATCCCCAAAATAACTTCAAATAGTGGACAATGACTCATCCAAAGTGAAGCATCAATATTAGCCGCCATTCCTTGAGATCTCCCTCGTGCATGATGAGATAGGTATAGAAGCTCCAACAATCAACATCGAATTTGATTGCAGCACACCAATTAATTCTAGCAGGCAGCTCAGTCTAGGAAACAGAAATTTTGCAACTCACCCATAGTATTTAACAGAATAGCTTGCTGAAAGATGAATAGCAAGCATCCTTGGAAAGTATGACATTTTAGATGTTATAAAACCATCGGTTCATAAAAGTTCATTCAGGAACCATGATTACCATTATCAAACAAGATAGCTGATAAAAGGACTTTCATTCAAAATGAATGAAGAAGATGATGGTAATGGAATATTCAAGAAGTAAACCAGCACAAATAAGAGGATGACATACTGACCCTATTTGCCCAGAACAGTCCACAAGCATTACAAAGAGACCGAGGACCTGATGGCCCCCGCCGCATCATTGGAGTACATTTTGAATTTACGCCACAATGAGTACAACTGCTTGGGGCATAAGATGTAGAGACAAAAATGAGTGTCACAACTCCTTAAAAATCGACAATGCACAACAGGAAAAGATAAATCGTGCAGCAGATTTAGGATCAGAAACTCAAAATAAAAAGGCTTATAAACTCAGATGAACCTTAAGATGCTCAGGTGAAAGTCCTACAGGGGTCTGACCTTGTTTCTTGAGGGTTATCATCTTGTCCCGAATCATTTCCAGAGCCCCAAATGACTGCTCCATCAGTCTTCTTTGATGATGTAAACTGACCCTTATTGCGCTGCATTCTGATAAAGGAAACTGATATAAATTGGGTGGTATGATGTAATTACCAATCAGTGCAGAACAGAAGAGCAACATCACTGACAACCATCCATCAATCAGCATGCTGGCAATACAATAGACAATGAGGCTAAGTATAAGGTATCTAGGATGCGACATCACAACATTAGAAGAAGCATATGGCAAATAGAGAAGATAAACAGTAGTTCTAGAAACTTAATCTCATAAGCAATCAGGTAAAATTTTTAGGATCAGTATAGAACTGCAAAAGAAGAGAATTTTGTATATAAAGGAGAAAAATGAAAAAAAAAAAGAAAGAAAAAAAAATCTGGCAAACAAAGTACAACTGGATATTATCGAGTCATCTGATCATCTCGTGATGGCATCCATGTCATGTTCCAAGCATGAGAGTTTGAAAATAAAATGAATCTCCTAAATTCGGATCATTTTACACCACTTTCAACATCTGATGCAGGATTACCACTTGAAATTAACTACCACTAGACCATTTAGAAGAAAGCTATCCTATGATGTGTCATGCAAATATATTATTATCTAATGTTCAGGGGCATGTATCAATTTCCTAGGGATGATCATATAAAACTCATGCAAATAGACCAATAAAAACATGCAGACTGAGATCTACTAACCTCATAGCAACTTCTTGACGAACACTATATCTAACTTTCTTATCAAAACATCGTTCTTTTCTCTTTTGACGGAATCTATTCAATGAAGCAGCTCTTTGTGGTTGACTGCAACGTGTTGGGAAGTCCACTGCACCCTATGAGTAATCATGTTCAGCAACATAAATGAATAATAGATGAAAAGTAACCAACCTACTAATATGTGACAATAATAGAAGTATATGATCAAAATTGATTACATAATGTACCCTATGGTTATCTTGAGCTATTTCCACACCCTGAACGCCTGAAGACAATTCACATCCTCCCAGCAGTAATAACACTGCATGAACCTAAAAAGAGATAAGACCACGTTAGAACCAATCCATAAACCATTTCTTCCTTGAGGAAGCATCTAGCAAGTGGCATATTTTCAGAAAACCCAACTTATATGTAATGACACACATTTGGATGATGTTAAGCCAGGATACGGCGCCATTATGTTCTATCTGTGCCAAGAACTAGCAAAGGGACTTGCCCCTTTGATTCTTATCTCATTCTGACAAATCTTAGAAAAAATCAAAAGACAGGAAGGGCAAAAGTTATCCCCTTTCGACCATAACAAGAAAATCCTTATCTGAAATTGGGCAACTTCAACACAACATTTCACGTCAACTTCAACTTTGAATTGAATGACAAACAAAGGTTTATTTGATTCATAGTGAAAGTAAATTATACACCAAGTTGCTAGAAGAAAGCACATTCGAAGGACAAATGAAGTCTATACACTTGCAAAGGAAGTGTCAAAATGCAGAGAACTGTAGAAAATTGCCGCTCTTTATGTAATCAATCGGCCACATAAGACCCTGAGCACAATTAACTAGCACAGAGGAAAGGCAGGAACCTTTTTCGGCGTGACCGCATCGAAAACATAAACCTGCCCCCGGAAAGAGAGAGTGAGCTGACTGGAGTCCTCTCCTTCAGGGATCGACACCTCGGACCCCGGGCCAGTGGCGTAGACGGCTTCCGGGGGGATGCTCTCTATCACGCCGCCCATCCCGGCTTGGTCGTCGAGGCCATGGGGCTCGTAGCCCATGTGGGGATGCTCCACGGAGCCTCCCGTTCCAACGGGGGCGGAGGACGAGCCGTCCCCGTCGTCCTCATCGGCGGCGCCGCGGCGGACGATCTGCTGCTTGGGCAGGTTCATATGCTGGGCCGGAGTGTACATTGGGCAGAACCGAATTGGGGAAGAGATGGAGCGCGAAGCATCACAAAGCGCGAGACAACGAATCGAGAGGGTATGTAGAAACCCTCAGCCGATTGGATGAAAGTGAGGTGGACGATTTGGGATTTGCTTACTGTTGATGTAGAGTGGCTCCCTCCGGCCACTGTAGAGAGAGAGACGCTGAGACGGCATGGAAGAGAGAAGGTAACGCGAACGACGTCGCATTTCACGAACTCTGTCTGTCCCCGGCCCGCTTTTTCCTTTTTTTTTGGGTCTAATCAACAAAAAAAAAAAGAATTATAAGATATATAATTGAAATAGGAAATATTTCTGAATCAGAAAATAAGGCAATGGGCCCTAGTCTCTGGGCTAGAGGGCTTGTGATGTAGAAGCCCAATAAGCTTAGGTAACGCCCACACTGAATAACATACTGCAAATATTATTATCGATCAGTTAAAAACTGTATTATTGTTGTCGTTGTCTTGTTCGAGACAATCAAAGTAAGGGTTTCGTAGTCTTTAATTTAATGGAGTCTGAGGGGGCTGCCTGACGTGCCCAAGATCTCTTCCTCTCTTTTCATTAATGGAATCTGTCCCTTTAAGTTCCTCGAGTTGAGTTCCATAGGCAGGTTGACGGCTGGCCTGCGAGTAATTCTTTCTTCTTCTTTTTTTTTTTTTACTATATAAAGGACGTTTAGATCTAGAGTAAAATAGTAAAATATATGAATAAATGGTCTAGAAAATTATATATAAGAATTAAATATATGATATATTGATTGTTAAGTTAAGAATGATACGAACCCACTAACCTTTTTATACTAACACATATTAAATGGGTACATTTTCTCCCTCTATCATCCACGCCAGCTCATCCAACCAAGAATGAGGTGTCAGTGTATGAATTTTTATCCAATTTGGTCAACTTCATATGATGAAGAGTGATAAGAACCTAGACATATAATATTACGGACAAGACACAGAGAAAAGTACACATGGATAGCTCCTGGTAATGAGTCATGCTCATGTATATATGTATGTATAGCTTAGGCGCCAGGTATGGAAGTGGAAGATCAGAGGGTGCAATGGAGGAAAGGGGAGAGATGATGAGCAGGGGAAGGGGGAGGAGGATGCACATAGCGATGGTTCCATGGCTGGCAATGGGACATATCATCCCATTCCATCACCTCTCCATCTGCTTGGCCCAGAGAGGCCACCATGTCTCCTTCCTCTCCACCCCAAGGAACCTCCAGAGGCTACCTCCCACCCCTAAAACCCTAGCCCACCTCATCACCCACGTCCCCCTCCCTCTCCACCATTCTCACGGCTTACTGCCTCCCCATGCAGAGTCCTCCTTCGATATCTCCTACCCCAAGCACCAGCTCCTCAAGCTCGCCTTCGACTCCGTCGAGCCTACGGTCGCCTCCTTCCTCGCCTCCTCCTCCACTCCTCTCGACTGGGTTGTCTCCGACTTCGCCTCCCACTGGCTCCCCGGACTGGCCCGGCAGCTCGGCATCCGCTGCGCCTACTTCAGTCTCTACTTCGCCACGCTCCTTGCCTTTTTCGGCCCGCCATCGGCCTTCCTCGACGGCGGTGCCGAGGACATGACCATCGATGACTTCACCAGGGTCCCCCGCTGGGTCCCTTTTCAGTCCAACATCACGTTCCGACGGCACGAGATCGCGAAGTATGTCCAGCGCTCACAAGACCTCGGGTCACTGATTGAACCTGACACGGTGCGCTATGGAATTACCATGAGGGACAGCGATTTCGTGGCCATAAGAACCTGCCCCGAGTTCGAGCACGTGTGGTTCGATCTGCTTGGCCAGATGTGCCAGAAACCGCTTGTGCCTGTCGGTTTTCTGCCTCCTATGCCGGCAGATGATGATGTGGAGGACGAGGAACGATGGGCTTCTATCGGACAGTGGCTCGATAGACATGCACCAAGCTCGGTGGTTTACGTTGCACTCGGGACTGAGGCCGAGCTAAAAGCAGAAGAAGTTCGGAATTTAGCACTGGGATTAGAGATAACCGGATTGCCGTTCTTCTGGGTGCTAAGGGACCCGCCCGAGTCTACCCAAACTGCACAGGACTTGCTGCCCGATGGGTTCGAAGAGAGGGTCGATGGACGAGGAGTGGTTCACTCAGAGTGGGCCCCCCAGGTGAGGATACTGAGCCATGGTTCAGTCGGGGGGTTCCTGACCCACTGTGGGTGCAACTCCATCGTGGAAGGGCTGGCGTTCGGACGGGTCCTGATCCTGCTGCCAATGATAAACGATCAAGGTCTCAACGCGAGGCTGATGCAGGAGAAGAACCTCGGGGTCGAAGTGGCGAGGAACGAAAGAGACGGGTCATTCACACCGGAGTCGGTGGCAGAGGCCGTGACTCTAGCGATGGTGAGCGAGGCAGGCAAGCCTCTGAGGGCCTCTGCGAGGGAAGCAGTCGGCTTGTTCGGGAACAGGGAGAAGAACGACAGCCACGTGGATGAGTTTGTCCGGTACTTGGAAGAGCACAGAAAAGAGGGCGCAGAATAAAATTCCCGACGAGATTCGAGAACAGAGCATCGACCCTGCACCGTACGGCCTACACTCAATTCAGGGCTTGATCTCTGTAAAACAATCAGAGGAATAAGTATCTTCTCTGAAGGTCATAGGAAATCTTCTGAATAAAAGGGGACAAGGCAATAATTCAAAACGTACTGTTCGAGTCGATTAGCCAATCCCGGCAATTCACAAATGAAGAAGACCGGAGAAAACACTGCTAGACCGACCATACATATAAACTTTGAAAAGACAATTCTAGGAGGCGCAGTTAATTCAACCAAGTAGGATATTTGGAGAGACCTTAATGGAAAGATTACCTATACAGAGGCAGACCACTCTAGAGAGAGACAGAAAGAAAAAAAATAAATAAATAAAAGGTTGTTGAAGTGCCGGTGCGTTGCTTGCTCATAACACATTATGACAAGAAAAAAAAAAAAGAAAAGAAAAGGGAGGCTATCTATATCGTGCAATACACAGGAGAGCTCACCATTCTATCAAGAACATAATGTACACATAAATGTGGAGAACTCAATTTTGAAGAAGATTTTCCTTCTATTCTCACCAGGTAACGCGGTAATAACAAAACATCTGACTGGAAGGGTCTGAATCTGTACATGGGGCAACAGTCAGAAGAGAGGACGCGAATGCACGAGTGGTGAAGGCAGGAGGTTAACCTGTTGGATGCAATGCCATCCTCCCTTGTGTATGGATTAAGGCAGAAAAAAAGGCCACAGCAGGATGCATTTCCAGTTGGGAGAATCCTGCAGTTAGGATAGAATTAGTGACAAAAGCACAAGAGCCAAGGCCAAGCAAGAGAGATCGCCAGGGCATGAATGTCAAACATCAATATGCGGATCCAACTGTAAATGAGTTTTCACTAACTAATTGGTAAGGCAACAATACATGACTCAAACATAAAAGCCAACGGGAATCCGAAAAACAAATTTAAAAATATTGAACAAATGTCATCAGCAGTGGCCTAACCTTTAAAGATATCGTCACTGACATTGCATATAATTATCGTTACATTTCCCCAGTAGCAGATTTTATCCTGTCCCTTAAGATTTTGACTTTGAGTTTCGTGGAAGGCTGCCTTTGCGAAGCTGGTGATTCTCGATCGAGTAAACAAGAAGGCTCCCATCCTTGGTCCCAGCTAAGAAGCATTCTTCTGGTGTCACCGCTAAAGAAGTTATAACCTTCCCCACCCCATTATATCTCTGAACAACTTCAAGCGAATTCATAGACCTCACAACTATCTGACCCTGGTCCCCACCACAGACCAAGAACTCCCCACAACTGCTCAGCTCAATACAGTTTAGCCTCCCATTGGACTCGCAACAGGCAAGGTGCTTTCCATTGATGGAGTATAGGTTCAAACTGAGATCTTCATCAGCATAAAAGACTATTCTCCCATGATGAGACGCAACAAGCTTAGATAGTGGGCTTCCTGAGGGATGTCTCAAGGATCTTACATACCTACCCTCTCGTAGGGTGTGGAAAATACAGGTTCCATCCTTGGAACCGCTTATAACTATATCGAGCTCCACACTAATGTATAGGCAGGTTATTATATCATCATGCCCGCAGAGTATGTGGAATGGAGTTTCTGAGACCACAGAGTCTTTGCGGTGGGAGTCGCTCTGTGAGTTGCGAACTCTCTTTTCAGGTACTCGGACACGAAGGACTTCCCAGACCATGACTGTGGTGTCATAACTTCCAGTAGCGAGGATACTTCCATCAGAAGCCACTGGTACAAAATAAAGAGTTCAGCTACATAGACAAACGAAAATAGCAGTGAATTGTATACTCTATTTAATTTAACATCCACTGTCTTTCAGATATAAGCAAGCATATAAAACAAGAACAATAAATAATACAGAAACCATCGAAACCATTTGGAGAATGTTAAGAATAACTACAAGAACAAAATGTCAGCCGATTACATGTCCCATCATTAGCAAAGGAGAGGCTCTTTTGGGTAGTTAACGTTTCATTCGGGCCCAATTATGATTCTGCAACCTTTTATCATCTCTAAATATGTTAAGCTAGCAACTAATCTTTCTACGGCAATCCTTTTCACAAAGTAACTTATCCTGGTACATTCTTGAATCTTAAAAGGAGGGTAAAATTGCTTATGAGATACCTGCAACACAGCTAACCACATCCTTATGCTGTCTGATGCTCTGCACCATTCTTCCATCATTTAATGATCTCACTTGGAAACTGTTCTCCCAATTACCGCATGAGATTAGAAAATTCTCATAAGGTGTTTGCATCGTAACAAAGTACTGTGCTCCAGATTCAGAATTTCCAGCAAGAGGACTCCCAATTTTGCAAGGAGAAAGAACATCTGAACCGATTCCAAAGAAAGGATCCTGAAAATAAAAGCAACTTATGCCTGCCTATGGAAATTCCTAGGTGAAAACATAACAAATTGAAGCAGTTTTTAGGTGTACAAGCCAAGATGGAACATTCTGATAACCACAAGGTCCTAAGTTGCAGGAACTAAAGTGTATTCATACTTCTGTCCATTTTGAAGATCAACTAATGACTAACTTGTCTAAAATAATGTAGGAGTCTCATATGCTAACCTGGGAACCAGAGAAGGTGAAATTGCCACCAGATTGTAATTGCGTTGTCAACCACATTTTGACAGACAAGGTCAGCCCTTGGCTCACTAGAACAATGTTGGAATCCACAAGACCCACAAATAATACAGCAGAGGGTATATTGTTAGCAATAGACACAATGGAAGTTAATTTTATAGAACTTGGTGCAAAATATAGAGGATGGGCAATTGGAATCGGAGGCCCTCTTCGTGGGTGTTTCTTGCGAAAAATCTGAATTGGTGTCTGGCCAAAATTTGCAATCTGATCTTCAATTGCCGAACTCTGTATGTCATCTTCCATAGAATCGAGATCGACAGCTCCTTCATAAGTCAAATAGTAGAATACATTTGCTGCCTGTTTCCATTTTTTTAAAATGGGGAATTCAGTACCTTGGGTATGAAATAAGAAACTCCAACACTCCAGTAAGGGCATTACCTCAACTGCAGGCTTCCCACGCTGCTTGTAACCAAACACCAAATCAATCCAATGATGGAGATTTGAGCTGACATACTCACTTTCAAGAGCCTCACGGTTCTTACTCACAAATTCCACTGGTGAGCCCTGAAAAAATAATTAAGAATGAACTGATATCAGAGGACCTGACGACCTTAGTTTGATCACTACTTTAATTCCCCTTCAGACTTTGAATACAATTTTTTCAATATCTTCTACATTGTTTAAAGGGTTAAGGATTATCAATCTTTCTTCCAGAGAAGGAAGGAGAATTTCATTTCAAGTTTGCTGCTTTATAACATTTACTCTGAACAGATAACAGGGCAATACATGAAAAACTGCATTCCTCATAGTAAGCAATATGGTGTATTCACAAGGTTATTTCTTTCATTAAATAATATCCAAAAAGAAGAGAAATTTGTTAACAAATAGAGCAGCTGACACAAGTCTTTATTCTGAGACACTGGTGTAAAGGAACCAACCTTAGCCCAAGGAGGGAGACATACATCCCCAATAGGCTCACCATCCTGCTTAACACCGAGGTGATAAGAGTTTGAATTGACAAGAAACTCCGGCATATAAAAGAACTCTGGTATTAACTCCTTTACATCACTTGTATTAGACAGGCAATTGCAATAAGTACCCTCAACGCTTTGAAAGAGACGATCTGCATGGTCAAACTTACCACCCTGCCCCAAAACAATGGTGAAGTAAGAATGGATTCTCTTTCCAAAAAAACTAAGCATGGATTATCTAAGATATCCAATAAACGGCAAAAAGTTCCACTAAATTTTCAGCAACTATTTTTCACTTGGACTCGATTAGGAAATCTTTTTCCCCTTTTGTACTCATCTCCCACACTCAGAAACAGAAAAATACCAGAGAAGAACCTTATATGACTTTGACTCCAAAGAGCATTTGTCTATATATCTCAAGTATTTTTAATTGCTATTGCTTTTAGAATGATTGACCAGCTAAAATCTAATTTTTGGTTAGTTAAATTGGTATAACAATTAAGTGACATAAGTATTGCTTTCAGAATGTTTCACAAGCTAAAATCAATTTTTACTCTGTCAAACGATACAGTAAAAGCAGGCTGTCTATATTGCATCTTTCTACTATGACAATGTGACACATGATATATCATTTCCAATGAATGATAATTGCATATTGTGGAGTCAATACAAAACCATTATGCAGATGATAATTAAGTATATATGGAGGAGATTGCATATCCTGCTAATACCTGCAAATTGCGGTGAAGACCTGTGAATGGTTCTAGTCTGAGGAGATAATATAGCACAATCCCCATGCTTGAGTAATGGGACCCATAATAGAAACTGCAGAAGAGCACAGGTAAATAGGACTAGAGAATTAGCGAATAGTTTATGAACTTGAAGGGAAAAGAATATCTGAAATCACGCTTTTGTTGTACCTTGGGATATCTGGATCACAGAAATTACGGAACCTATCTTCAAAAACCTGTACATGGTAATCTTCAGTATTCTCTAAAGGTACATACTGGCATGTCTCAATTTGTACCAATAAAATTAAACTAACCTCAAATCTTTTTGAGTCCAAAGCTCCAACAGGTTTTGACAGGTCACGGAAGGTTGATGACTTGTTAAAATCAAGAATTTCTGACGAATAATCAGCTAAAACCCATGGGAAAACAGGATATTGAGTTATATCATTGTAAGATCTCCCTGAGAGTGTGTTCAGTGTCATTAGATACTCAAAGTTAGTTATGTCCCTTCTCTGCCATCTTTCTCTGGCTGTTTCTGCCATTTCCAAAGCTACCCGTCTATCAACAAAAGAAATGATTCCACTCTTGTCCTTACTACTTCCCTTGGGGTACAAATATTCATTCCTGGTAGCAACTATTAAAGTTCCAATCTCTTTCGCATCCTTCTGTGATGCAAAATTAAAAAAGACAGGTGCAACTGAATCACTGAAGAAGATCTCCGTCGCAGTGTACCTGAGCAGATAACGAGTCCAATGCACCGCTTTTATCTAGAGAAAGAGAGAGAATGATGTTAAATAAGTTAAAAAGATTTAGATACAAGATACATTCAATTATTGATAAATTTTCCAACCTTGTCAACATTCCATCTCCTATGCCGCTTGAGTGTTTTTAATTGTCTCTGATGGACAAGCACATTCTCTTTGATTAATTCAGAGTTATCGGATACATGGTCCTTCTCAGACTCCATCTCCAACTGAAAGGGCCATTTTGCAGGCTTATGCTTTGGATCAAGCTTGCTAGGATCAGGATTGCTTGATGCTTGAAAATCCTTGAATACAGATGATCCACCACTGCCCTCAACTAAAAATTCACCAAAAAAATGCAAGGCTGCCTTCTTTACAGCCAAACGTCCAGCTATTTTTCTCTTTGGAGTCACGAGCACACATAGAGCTGAGGTAAGTACCTAAAATAATAACCCACTAATAAGAGATGGTGCCAGAGATTCTCGAAAAGTTTATGTGCATAATTATGTAGCTGTATTTACCTCATTTGTTTCTGTCTCAGGAGAGGAAGGACAATCAATTCTCTCCTGGAAAGTATCCTTAAGGTCACTGCTTTCTCTCTCTCTCCTTGAATGTTGGCTATCCGCAATTTCATCAGAAGTGGAGGACTTCTGCTCATTTAATTCACTCTCACCATCAATCAGTTCTGAGCCCCCCTCATCGGTGATCCGGTGGACACCTTTCAGTAGGAACCGCTTCATTTGCTCAGGAATATGTCCCACAAAGCCAAATTTGCTCTCATTAACAGGAATTTCCGGTTCCACCTGAGTAGAAGAGCGCGGAGGATAACAGAGTTTCTCATCAAAATGATAATTTTGCCTCAGCTTTTGTCTGCGGCGCCATTGATCTTCTGTCTTGTCAAGTTTCCAGTGTCTAAGAGCACTATTTGGAAAAGGATTAGCAGACCATGGGCCTCGCTCATCAATCAAAATACGGAACAGGTGCATCCATTTTTCCTGTTGAGGATTACAAATTGTGACATCTTTTCATGCAAGAGACTAAGGAAAGACAAGGTGAGAAAATAATTGATTAATAAAAACATGCAGGCACATACAGTCACATTCTGTTGCTGCTCCTCGTGAATAAGCTGGTAAGCAGATTTTCTGCTGTCATCAGAAGAAACAATGGTATTCAAGCTGCTTTTTATCTCATCTTCAAAGCCTTTACGGCTATTAGTTTCTGCAGAGGAAGCATCGACGACCTTAGCACGAAGCTCATTAAGTTGTCGGTCACGATCAGTTTTCAAAGACTTCATATATTTTGCTTCATCTGCAACCTACAGAAGCCAGGCATATAACTAAGTTACTAGTTGAAGAAAGGAGGTATTATATAATGCTTCTTGTAAATTTGAATGTCTATCAACATATCTTATAAATAAAACACAATCCACATTATCCATTTTTGACGACATCACTTTCTAGGTAACTCAACAATTACATCCAAGTTACAAGGATACAGCTCCAAAATTCTTGCCTGAATGTAACTAGAATCATCTTATCCGTCCAATAATTTCTTTTCCTACCATGATTTAGTCCATGGAGGACAAATGAATGCACACACAACCTTGTGATAAGATGCAATGAAACCATCCATAAAGGTAGTTTTTCCCCCCCTTGTGATTAGACAATTGAAATACTTAACAGCTTGGACTTACTGCTGAAAGCACTCGATCCTTCTGAATCAAACTATGAATAGCCCCCTCTTTTGAATTGCTTCCTGAATTTGATGAACCGTCTCTTCCTGCAATGCTGGTAGCAAGTATTGATTTTCCACAGTTCACCGTTTCTCGAATCAAGTGTGATATAACATGGAATCGTGCACCATCATCCAACATTCCATACCGTGACCTTACGGAGAGCAAAGCCCTGGCAACATTGAGGAGAGTTATATTCAACTAAATCAAATGGAAGAATTAAGTTTTTTAAAAAATGCAGAAGTCAATAGATTAGGGAAACATGCATAAAAAAATCCAGTACAAAGATGGGAGAATTCTACCATATGAAAAGCTGCAACCTAGTTTTACTTTGCTCATCATCAACCATGAGGATACACGGCAAGAGTGAAATGAATTTCTGTACACAGCGCGAAGCCCTGTCTAGAGAGGCTTTGCATAGATATAGAATGACAAGTCTGAATACAACTTTTGGGCACCTCTCCCCTCTCAAAAGCATAGCTTTGTCAACAGATTTGGAGGGTTTTGCCCCTAAAGCATTGCTAATTCCTCCAGATACAACAACTGCAGCCATTTCTGCAGCAGGAATGTTCAGAGATTCCACTAAGCCGCGGGCTCTTTGGCCAAAAGATGGACCTGGCGATAATGATGTCTTTGACTTGCTTGGCCCCTTTCCATTAATTGCACTAACTACAATCCACAGATTATCATATAAATTCCACCACTTGTCACTGAAGTCTTCATTTGCAGGTGGATGCTTCAGATCCCACAGATCTCTAGAGATAAAGAAGAAAATAAATCAAAGAATTAGTTGAAAGGAACTCTTTAAACCAAATGATTGATGGAGGTGACAGTTAAAGTTCAAACTAAGAAATCCATGAATTAAAGTGGGCACTGCATTGCGGAAGCCTGAGGAGCTTCACATACCAACACCACAGAACAGAAACACTATGCCACTTAAGTAGAAAGAACTTCCTTTAGCATCCAACATTGTCTATGTCACTTACTGGAACAAAAAGAATGTTTTATAGAAAAGTAAACAATATACAAAGAAAAATTACCACCATAGAATGTAAAAGTTTTGCGATAGCTGACTGCCATGTAAATGGCTTAACTAACTCAGTTCATCAAATAGATATCTCCACTACTGTAAAGCCCGAACTCTTTTTCCCTCCCTCAGTATCAAAATCTCAATCCACCACCCCCAACCCCCTGTAATAACAACACAACAGCAAACAAAAGAAAAAGTATCCCACTTCCTCTTTCAAATAATGCATGCATATAAAATTGACTTTTGGAAAAGATTTTTATTAAGTACTAAAAAATAAATTTATTAGTCATGCACCAAGTAGGTGCCAAATGTCATATGCAAAAGGTCCATACTGTACAAAAAAAACTCATGAAGATGACATAAAATCAATCATGTTCAAGAATATGGGGGGTGCCCCACACTACCCTTTTGCCAAAAGGATGCATCTCTCACCAAAAGGATGCACCTCTCACCCATCTCTCTTCACAAATAATATCTTGTATTTCCACTCCATCAAATGCCCTTCTATTCCTCTCCTTCCACATGCACCAAAAAAATGGAGACTTATACAAAAGAAATTATTCTGGATCAGGAATCTCTCAAAGTTTGTTGGGTAAAATCAGAGGTTATCTAAAAGTGAAATCTATACTTAGTTATACTCCTAAAATCTACTATTGGCTATATGATTCAAGTAATTTCATACACACTGTAATCATTGGGGAGTAGCACGTAAGATATCTTACACCAAAATCACAATCCATCAGAAGAAAAAGGGGTGGG
>CXYZ01006369.1:33832-57195 GCA_900006705.1 Sonneratia caseolaris
GGGGGGGGGGCGCAGAGTGGAATGGACAAATACAAAATCTGAGATGATAAATTGAATTGCTGTACCTTGATGATTGCTCATTAGCTTCTCCATGCAAAACATCTTGCAATGCAGAGCTAAGTTCTTTGTAACTGTCTAGATCTAAGGAAACAAGAGTGAAATCGGAGCTGCTAGCTGGAAACTGCAAAGAAGCAAACATTTTTCTAGTGATCACCTTTTTTGATTGATAAAATGATTCTGTCGTATCAGTATCAGCACCAAGAGGGGGACAATGCAAGCCAGTACACAAAAGAATATAGAAAAGATTCACATAAATGGAAGACCAAGTCATGCAATGATAACTTGGAAAGAATGGAGCATCCCAAAATCAACTATTATTGGAATCCATCTAACAATACATCAACAGGCGTCTTCATGTCTTGAATAGCACAGTTTGCCTGACACCTATATTAAATACTAAAACCATGCATTGATTTGCTTTAACAAAAAACCACTTTATCCCACATGTATAAATGGCAATACCTGTTGACACAAACTTCAATTGCTACCAAAGGATAAATCAATATTTCAAATTTCAAATTATTGCTAGTGGCAACAAGTCAGGTGAATCATGAACTCTACTTTATCTGCCACTGAATTAAAGGTATCTTAATAATATCTTGCACTAATCATTAAAGATCATTCTTGCATTTGTTGTTTCAGAATTGCATGCAAAATATCAAGTAGAACATATACTGGTAGTTTGTTGTCAAGTTCTGAGATGATCATCTCATCAACCAATCTCAGTAGATAGAGTGTGTTGTCCCGAGATGGTTGCAAAACAAACATATTCTCCTCGGAAGAAAAATCCACCAGCCTCTGAATTAAGTCATCGAATATATCATGAATGAAGTATTGATGCGTTATGCCACCCTGCAAAAAAGGTTGAATGAAGAGAAGTTGCAAGAAATATTATTTTCAGTATAGCAAATAAGACAGATGCTTACTTGCTCAAGATGCATTAAGAGAAAATTCACTGTCTCCTCTAACTGCTGCCAACCACCTCTTACAGAAAGCATGTGATATCCAAGAACAATACAGAAGAAGTTCCTCAGAATGATCTGCTCATCTGCCTCAGTTTCATGAAGAAACTTTGGTTCATATCTTTTGAAAACATCAAGCCTTACAACAGCTGCTAGCCATGCATTCCATCCATGTTCCTGTGCAGAAAATGCAATAAAATTTTCATATATACATTCAGTGAGTTGAATAACAATGCAGTGGAAAGGTCTTAAAGTACCATTAGAGCTTCAATATTTGAAGTATTTGAATCAAGCAAATCACTCAGATCTACGAGAATTTTCATTCTTGAGGAAGCGTCTTGGCAATCAGATAAAAATCTGAATATAACACAGAGTATCTGAGGAAGGAAAAACTGAGAATTATTGCCCTTGCTTCTGTTCTTCTCAACCTGGTTATGCTTCTGTAAGACCTGCAATCACCACAATGTTAAGTTGGTAATAGAATAATAGCATACTAAGCTTATAGCACGGAGCAAATAGAAGATTCAGATGGGAAATTTATTGTTCATACCTGTCTTGGGCTAGCGCCTCCCAAAAGAACATCAAACAAGGTAGCACAGAAATTATCTGTCTGTGGAAAATTAAACAACCTGTCAGAAATAGCAGAAAATATAGGTTGCATTCTCAAATCCCTGTAGCTTTCTGAAAGCAATCTCGATCTTCCAACGGCAAGATTGAAGAACCTCAGTCCCTTCTTCTCAGAAGGAATACCAACCAGAAGTCTTCCAAGGAACTGCAAGCTCAATAATCTGATTGGCTCAAATTCCCTACATAATAAATGATATGGAAAGGACTGAAGATCAACTACCAATACTTTTCTCAAAAGCAATTGAAACAGCAAAGAAATGCTGCATCCCCTTCAAAGAGACTTGACTCAATAATAAAAATCTTGTCGAGATAAACTCGTGGAAGCAAATTTAATATGAAAAGAAATTGTATAAAGCATGAAGTCAAGTAATTCATCTTATTACTAATCCAATTTAGTAATCTACTGAATGTAACTTTATTAGCTAGGATGACTCCACAACCATGTACAGACATTTTCACCCTAGTAGTTACTTTTGTAGCATATTCATAAACAATCTGATTTCTCAAATTTGCTTAAGATAACATCAGAAGGCTGCAAAAAGATTCTGAGCAACAACTGTTAAAGTAGGCAGCAAATGTCCAGTTTCAGGAAAGGACTTCCCTCAACAAGTTTCGACACCCAGCTTAACAATCATGTTTCTTGCAAAACGCACCTCTGGAGAAGATTCACAAAAATATGACAGCCACCGATGATATTTACTTGATCCAGAAAGCTGGCAAGCAGTGGCTTCTGGGAGATGGCACGAATTACCATATGCAGAACATCTTCAATGCATGCCATATCCTGACTAGTCTCAAAGAAAGCTACAAGTGCTTTTATATCCCCAGCTGCAATACTCTGCCTGCATATACATTAGCTGTCATGGAAGAGTTGATAAACATGGACAAGCAAAACTCAGAACAAAATCTTCTTTACCAAAATATGACACAGATGGATGAGTGTGCAACATCAATATACTATGACTTAGATCCAATCTACAAGATCTTGTAGCAAATAAGGCCTTGTCGACTACTATTACTCGGATGAAATCAATTCTAGCCACAAATGCAGCAAGATCTACTCTTCATAGACAAACCCTGAGATTTTCTATCCCATAAGATGACCGTGACTTAAGCTATTGATCACACAATCTTTTCGTATGAAATTCATACCTAAGACTCATTTCACCAAGGCCCAACAAAAGAAGACGAAGTTTACGAATTTCATCCTGACTAGGTCTCTCTCCAATAACTTCCTTCGTGAGAGGATTCACAAGAGGTTTGCTCCCTATTGAAAATCTTGATTTCACATCCCAATAGTATTGGCGTATAATATCAAGGACATGTGGAAGTCGGCAAAGACTGGTGAGCAATCTTGGATCATTATCAAATTGTTGAATAAGAAACATGTACAGCTCACGCTGAACTCTGTATGCAGTATAGACCCAGATCAGAGGATTTAGAAATACATGAAATATGGCATCTTCTATAAGCACTTCTGCCAAGCCTGAAAACAGTAAAAAGAGAAGAAGATCAAGAACAAATCAGATATTGGAGATAAGTTGCGAACTTGGGGCAAGTAGAAGATACTTATGAACACATGGTGCAAGATGTTAAATCGCTGATAACTTCATACTAATACAAATATGCATGCCTACAGAACGTAGGAACATTTTCTCCCATCATATTTAGAGGTAATGTGGATGAAAAATCTGGGATAGTGCTCACCATACATACCACAATTTGCTATTACGTTGAACAGATGCTTCAATGCTGAGAGAGTTTCCAAATTAAGCTGCTGTGGAGGAACTGATTGCAAAAGAAAACCAAGTATTGAGAAACCAGAAAGAAGATGCATCTGCTGCTGATTAGCTAAATTCTCATCCAGAACTGAAGCTATAACGTCAATAACTTCAGCAGTCAAACGCTCTTTCGTAATAGGAGTTAACAACACCTCTTCAACTTGTCCACTTTCTTCACTCTCATATCTGTCAGATTGTGCAATTAGGGGAAAAAAGACTGATACACCACCAACACAATAGATTATCTGCTGAAGCAACCGTCGTGAACACAACTGTGTCCCAACCATGGCGGTGGCTTCAAATGAATTCTTATCCACTGCTTGATCCAACATCGCTGATGCATTCAATAAATTCCGACCATCACTTGCCTGAGAAGGGAATGCAAGATATTTTCAGCTTCAAATCTTGAGAAATAAGAAACCATGTGTAACAGCAAATTTTATGTAATAATTGATAACCTGAGCATTGAGTCCAAACATTATCTTGGTTGCAAGACCATCTTTGGCATCAAGAAGTCCATTAGGTAACTGGCTATTACGAAAAGATGCAGCTTCATGATCAACAAAAGAGTACATATAGCTTGGTCCGAGAAAATAGATTCCCTGGACAATCTCAGAAGAGATCGCATCACTAAACATATAAATAGGACCAATCTGTCCATGAAAAGCAGATGATTCTCTGAATTCGGCAGCACCATTTTCATCATATATGGGCAGAGATACTTTTGCACCAATTGTACATTGAGTCAACAATTCATTAACTTTGGCATATCTGAATCACATAAAATAATAAAATTAATAGAAGAATGCTGACCCTTGAAAAGGGAACATAACATAGACAATGAGTCAGATAATCACTATTGGATATTTCTTGTAAAATTATCCAGTAAATTAAAACAACATTCAAGAATAAGATCTCTAAGCAGACCGTAACAGTTAACAAAATATAATGTGCCTTCATCCTCTTAACTGTTGATTTACAAAAACAAATACTGCTTTAGAAATAAGGGCTTCTAAAAATTCCTTCAGAAAAGACAGACCCTAAAAAAGTGAAGATAGATCCATCATACACAAATTATACATGGATATACTTTAAGCAGACAGAGAGAAGGATGACAACCTGCATCTTTCAGATGACACAAGATTACCATCCACATAACATCTCAACAGGCTCCCGCCAGAAAATGCTCTTCCAATACTGTGAGTTATACATAAAAAATGCCACTTTTTCCTCACTAGGTTAACATGCAGTTGTGCACACTGTCGCTTCAGATTACTCGACTGTAAAAAAATATTAAAATAACAGCATCAGCTTTTCCTAGAGATTAGGTGGTAACAGGAAGGACATATAGATGTAATATGAGCATGGAGAAGATCTACCTCATATATAAGCCAATCCTTTGAAAGAAGAGCCATGCAACCTCTACCATTTTCTGTAAGAAAACTGAAGAGACTCATTGCCCCATTTCTTGGTAAGTTTTCTACCCTTAGCCAACACGAAAAAGAGAAACCTTTATTGATTGGCCACTGAATAGGTGTCTTGATCTTGATACCCTACAATGAAAATATAAGTAAGAATATTCTGTTCAAGAAACTAGTCAGGTCATTTGACTTGAATACATCTCATACAAACTGTTAGAAACATGAAAATCATCAAGCTGAAGTATGCATCATATGCTATACAATTGTGCCATTTACTTAACGATCCATGAGTACATGGCAGAACAAATTTAACAAATTGTAATCCCCACAACCAAAGGCACACCTATATGTAAACAAGCAGAGGCATCCTAGAATCTGATAAACTAAAACCCAGCAAAGCTAAAAAGAGAGAGATGATGAAAAATTCAAGTATAATGGAGGGGGAACAGTTTAACTACACCTTGAATTCACTACCAAAAATCATTTTCTTGGAACACGTGCCAAATGTCAAGGGAGCAGAAATTCCAAGTTAACTATGCAACCAAATACACACATGGACTCCAACCAAATAGCTAACAACAAAAATAACAAGTTTGCTATTCATAATTAGAAGGAACCCTCCATTACTTATAAAATGAAAAAAAAAAACAAAAGAATTTTCATTTGTCTCAAAAAACAAAGCCAGTCAAAAATGGGGAACCAAAACCATTGATATCTTTGCAAGTCAAAGTTCAACACAGGAAATGGTAGAATTTAATAAAGATGTTAGCCTCATTGAACACCAGTTTCACCAGAAATTTTGATACAAATGAACTTACAGAATCATTGCCACTGAGATCAAAGAAGACAGGGGGTCCCTTCTCATTCAACATTGACAAGATACTTGTCAACAATAAGGAACAATATTGCTGCCGTGCTCCAACTTTCTCACTTCGCAGGAGAGCAAAAATTTTTCGGATGTCTTTTCCAGATATACTATGCCCACCAATGACCTGAATTAACTGTGCAATTTTCATGATAATACTATCATTTTCTTCTTGTGAAAACCAATCAAGAAGAAAACTAAGCATTCCTGCCCTAACAGATGATGCTTGGTTTGAGAGGGAGTCCCGCAGTAACATCTGAAACAAATTGAGCCCATGATGACATAAAGACTCACTGCTCTGCCCAACCAAAAAGAAAACGGCAGAAAGTGTTATTATTGTGACAAGGTATTGATAAATATATACTAAAGTAGCACCATAAAGTACAAACATAAAACTCAAAGAAATGTGAGGAGCGATATTATGAGAACAAAGCAGTGTACACCACTGACCTTATGCAGCACACTCAGGTAAAGTATGATTACATCTTCATTCTGAGTCAGAAAGTGGAAGATTAATAAGAAGAACGAAGATGGTATATGATTTTACAATGATATTTAACACTATCAATATACGAAACCAAGTGCAGAAAAACTTGTTTTCATTTTCAATAATTAAAAAAATAGAAGTCCATAGAAAAAATCAGAATAAACAACCAACCTTTATAATATAATTTGCTTTTACATCGAATTGTCCATCAACTAGCATATCAAGAAGAGCACTCAGAAGCCCTTCACCTGGATGCCACTGACAAAAATCCAGTAGCAAACTCTGCAATGTACGGTAGCCATTGCCAACAAGTGTTCTAAAAGCAGCCTGCAGAGAAGAATTAATGAATTCCAGCTACCAGGTAAACGGCGTAATGCAAAAGCAAGGCAACTTCATTGCCCATATCCAACAGACAGAGATGGCATTTACAGAACTCTAGCTTCAGCCAGGTAAACACGTGCATGAAAATCATCAGATTTAGGAGTAGAAAACAAACAGCATCCCTTTAAGAAGATAAACAAACCAACTAACAAGCTTAAGGCTGTAGGCTTACCTTTGATGTATCATTATTTGTAAGAAGACATGTGAGAGTTTGAAGGACATTTAAAACCAACTCCTCTCCCATTGTTGTGTCAAGATTACCATTTAGCAATGAAACAACATGCAGAAAACATTCTCCATCCCGAAACAAATCTTGGTAGTACTGGAGGAATGTAAATCTCAGCAAGTCAGAGGAGCCATGACATTGAACAATAATTAGAAAACAAGAGTATATCGCCCCAAGGTTAGAATGCATACCGAAGGATTACTCCTGATCATTTCTCTCATTCCAACCAATAGAACAATAGATAGCTCAGCAAAGTTTTTCTCACGTTCCCTTATTTGAGTGAATGTTTCCAAATACTTAGAGCATAAATATAACTTTGCTTTTTGATCATCCTCAGAAGTCGGAACAATCTGGGAAAGAAAGGATGAATTCAATTCCTCCGAATATTTAAAACCACAAGGATGTAATATGCAGAAATTTACAGAATAATACCTTCATAAGGTCAAGAACATGTTTCAGCACATAATTTCTCAATTTTTCCTCCCAGAATAACTCGAACAAACAATCAATACATGTAGAGCTTCCTAAAATGGCCATACTCCCAGCATCTGCTCTTGAAAAAAACTCTGACAATAAATTAATGGAAAATTCCATGCAGCTGTGCCAACTTAGAGCTGTTTCTGACTTCCTGGATTCCTGAGCTTGAACACAGACCACTTTAAGAATCCGTGGAATTGCATCAAGTGCCTTGAACGAAGCAATTGTTTTCTCCATTGACAGCTGTAATATCCGAAGAAGGCTTCTTACAATAATGATAGCCAGTGTCGGATTACAAGCAGACTGTTCAAATGCATCCAGTAGAATTGATAGCTCAGGCTGTCAAAACATGAACAGAAGAGTAAGCAGAAGCCAGAAACCAACTGGAGAAATGGAAAATTGATGCCCCTAAATTACCTATGTAAGAACTATAAACATCAACTGGAAACCGCAATAAGTCTAACAGAAAACATGAAAAGAAGCAACATGCATGCATGGCAGAATGATAGGGATATTAAAGCTATCCTAAACCATGACCTGTACCCACAGAAAGAGAGCAAGTACACATGCACTTCAGGACAATAGGGATAGAAGAAAGATACATGTAAAGCAACCATTGAAATATGCAAAACAGAAAGCTACCAAAAAAAGTACTTGGAAGGGTTTAAATTGCAAACAAATAAAGCATGTAACAATAACTGTGAAATTCTTCAAAAAAAACAACATTGGCCTGCTCTAAAACGTTGACATTGTTAGATGGCAACCTAATTTATTATTTAAGGCTTAATAACATTTGCCTCTTGGTCCAATTCATTCAGTTGCAATATGATCAAGAAGGAAAAAGGGTAAATTCCATGAAATAGAAAAGTACCAAGGAGGAACCAATGGGAACTTACTAAGTTGTGAGCACTTCCATTAGAGGTGGCAGCCAATTCTACAAATGATATTACATCTAACTGCAGTAATTCTGCACTGCTGATCTTCATGGGATCAAGGCAATTAGAGGAAGAAAGTATGTCCAGCCTTACCGAAAACTCTTCATCACTGCAACAATCTACAGATGATTCATCAAAAGCCGGCCCAAAATAGAAGAAATTCTCAGAGAAGAGAAGATCCCATATCCCCTCATCTCGGAGCACTTCTAAATATGCTGGTGAAGAAGTGAGAAACTTCCGGAATGTATTAAGCACAGAACGCTGCAAAGTGTTCATGAAGACTCTGGAGATTGCAAGAAGGGAAACTAAATTCAGATTGACAATTACTACTATCCGGCAAAATCAAACTACAAAACTAGAACACTGCAACGTTGTTGATACAGAAAAAAATGTCAAAACCACCAACATAGCAAAAGTTATTACTCATTTTCATGATTCAACCTTAAATGATACGGCAGCACATCGTCATTGGAGCAAGCCTTGATGCAAGGGAAGATTGTAAGGAGAATCCTCAACATCCATTTAATTGAAACTTCACAATATGCTGATGAGACTACAACTGCCGCTCTAGTGGCTGGTACTTGTGCATCAGATTTATGGCCTTCCGGCACAGAAAGAAAAGAAGATAAAGCTTCACTCAGCTTGGCTACATAGGCATTCCAAACTTGAGAGAAGAGCTTGTTGGACCCAAGGAGAACAGATGGTTCTGCAGCATCTCTTTGAGAACAATTCTCATCTTTGATGTCATCTGAAGGAATCTGACGCTTATTTTGGCAAGACAAAAGCTTAACAAGCCCTTTGCGATCTTGAAGAATGAAAATGGGAGAACAAAAGCTATTAGCAAACTTATGAACTCTCCCATTTTCACATAGAAACTGTAAATTGCTCAAATTCCCAAAGCTGCAGGACTGTTAAGGCATGGCAAAATGATAGCAACAAATACAAGACAAATAAGCTGAGCAGTTACACAGATATTCCAACTTTAAGTTGAAAAAAAATTAGCACAATTCTGAATTTGACACTTCCTTTCATGAGAAATCTTCCTTTCTTTCTTTTCATTTCTTTTAACAGGAAAAATGTTAAAAGTAGCATACTCAAGTTGACACAATTAGTTATGTGAAATGAACAACATAGTCATAGGAAAAGTAAAGATAAGCACTTCATTCCACAATAACAATGCATGTAAATATTTCTTTATGCTTGCAGTTTGATAAATAACCACAAGGATACATAGATTCCCGCAGAACTTCAAAAGAAAGGATGTGAAGCTGAAATAGGAATAGCAAAGCATTTCCATCTCTGCAACATTTTTCACAAGTAGATCCATCAATAAAAAAAAATGTACTAGCATATAAAAAGAATGTAAGTCGATAATACAAAATTGAAACAACTCTAAAATCTAACAGACAGAAATCCCAACAAAAGATCAATGGTATCTTTTAGAAAGAGCATGAAGTTGTGGGTTCAATTCTTCTCGAGTGCGTAGTCCTTGGTGAGGCCACCCACACGTGTTTGCACATGGACTAACTGAATCCATGGGCTTGTGGGATGTTCAAGGGCCCTGGGAGATTAATGGATCACTGAACTATGAATTCATATCACTAACTGTATGTCCACAATATTAATGCAGACAATCAAACAATCTGATGGACTTTGATGCCCTAAAACCTCTGTACATATCACAGCACATCAATGGCTAGAACACCTCTTGAGGAAAAGGGGAAAAAACATTAAATACACTGTTTTGACTGTTGTCACGCCCAATAGCTATAAATAAATCATCCTAACAAAATTTTTAAATATGTCAATATAACAAAGCATATGGACTAGAGTAGACTAATCAAAAAGGAAGGGGGCCATTTCACTGCAAATTAAAAGGCAAAACTACCGGTTACTAGATCAGCCTGATAGACTTTCCCACTGTGAACACTTAGTAGTGCTTGTTAAACTCAACTGAGCAGGTGATTGAAACTTAGTAGGAAGTTATCATAGGAAAGACAAATGTGAGGAACAAAGCGAGAAGGAAGACAAGGGCCAGTCTACTCATTTACTCATCAATCAATTGATGAATGTAGAAGTTAATGAGATAAGTGAGGAGAAATGAACAGGAGGAGGACAGAGAGAATGAAGATGAGGGGGCGATCTACTTATTAAACAAAAGTCAATAGAGAAGGTCGAGATGAACTTAACCAGATAAAGTGAAATTTTTATTTATTGATGCATCCATACCCTTGTAATATATAAACTCACCCCTCTCCTTCACCTCCTCCCACTGATTCCTTTCACTGACAAACTCGCATCAAATATCATCACACATCACGACATCTATTTATAAGTGAACTTGACAATTGGACCAGATAGATTAGAGGGGATCATTAATGTATATAAATAAGAGGTACCTGCTGACATTGACATCTGAGGTATTGTCCAGCTTTAATGTGTTATTTGATGGAAGACCTAGTCCATCCAAGAGGACCTCAAGTCCACCTATGCTTTTGAAATGATTCTGACCGCGTGGATTCCCGGATAAAGATGCTTGTAGGGCTCTGAGGGTCAGATGCTGAAGATTCATATCTGACCACTGTTCTTTCATACTCAATCTTCTGATTACACGCAGAAGCTCTGGAACACAGAGAAACAGGTCTCCATCAAACAATCACTCGCTGAAGAGCATAAAAGCTATTGTTCAGTGAGGAACAATAGAAAGGTGTCCACCTTTGAAGAAATAGGAAACTCAATTCACACTCTGTTAACAAATGAAAAAAACACAAGTTGTTCTCTTCTATTAAATTGATTTACCATTTTCTCAGGTAAAACAGAATGTACCAAACTGTTTCTTAACTATTTTATCGATGTAAACAACAATAACTACCAAAATAAGGATAAAAATTGCAGAATTATAACAAATGAGATTTTAGTAAAGTTCAGGCCAATTTCCCTGATCATCTACACCAAAGAAAATTGGCAACAAAGTGATCAAAAAAGTAGTGCATAATTTACTCAATGACCAAAAACCCAGAAAATTCTCAAGCTATCTTACGATAATAAGAAAACCTAAGAGAGGAAACTCAAATTTCCTACCTTACCTACTAACCAATTAAAGCCACCGGCCTCCATCACAGAAACAATAGCCTTCTGCCTCCACTGCAATCTCATTTCAGTCAAGGAAACCTCTGCATCAGCAGTGGAGCTGAAGAGCATTTTAACTCTCGCGGGAAGAGAGAATTCAGTAATGTCGCCTAGCTGAAGATCCTTCCGGGGAAAATGTGAGTTTAAATCAATAAAGTTTAAAATTATGGACACAGCAAAAACCAATACTTGCTGCAGAATTTTGATCTTATCAAGAGCAAAGTTGGACAAACTTTCGTCAGTAGAAAGAGCCCCAGTTGCTGTCTTGAGTTGGACAACAGCCCCTGAAATAAGTAAAACCAACATTTTCACTAACATGTAGGGACAAAGAAATATGATTATCAACTCAAAGTTCTTAGAAATAGCACTGTAAACTAAAAACTTTAATCCAAATTATTACATGGAGGGCAATTCAAAAATCCTATCATTGACACTGCCTAGAATCTGTCAGTGCTAGGTTCTCCATCAACATATGTATGAAACATTCAGATGACCTGAAGGTCACCTAGCCACACACACACACACAGAGGACATGAGGTAAGAAACTTAAACTAGTAGCTATGACGACAAAGAGATAAGACCCTTCTGAGATGGAAGGAAGATGCACAGATTGCTAACAACACATACTTAGACTAAGGATCTGTCCTCCTATCATTATCTTATCATAGCCAAGTCTAAGACAATTTCAAAAGATGTAGCAATCCACATGGTAAGACACAACTGGTCAGAAGCTAATATTTGAATTTGGTTCACATTACCATACCTTTCATCAGTGCAGTCAACTTCTGAACCCCACCACAGTAGCTAAAAACTCTGCAGTTATGCATTGATCGAGTTATTATTGACAGGGCATCCAGTAGCCATAAGCCCTCGGAGGTTATTTTTGACCTTGAGGGAGGTTCTGAAAAGCTTTTAGTTGGCTGTACAATGCCAGCACTCACTGTATTAGTAGCAAAGCAAGAGGTTAATTTGCAGTTATGGCAGTAAATCTAGTTTAATGATTATGAAACAATAATTACTCGGTGTATCAACAGAATCATTTGATTTTTTGGCTAATAATTCTATACAAAATCTTTTTTTTGGAATAACAAGAATTCATACTAGCAAATTCTCTCATAGGTGCATTCACTGTGGAAATCGCACTTTTAAATGCATATAGCTTAAATTTGATAAGATACCACGACTTTCTTCATCATTTTATTCAATTTCTGTTGATATACAAAATTTTATAGGGAATATCAACTGACTGACATTTCCCTCACTAATTAAAAAAATACTTTTAAGAGAATATTATAATAAAAAGTATCAATAAGCATCGTGAGGTTTTGAAATCTAGCTACACCACTGCACTTGGTCGACTCCACCCATTCTAGTGACAGTAAAACTCTGGTCAGCCTTTCATTCATTCTAAACATAAGAAGATATAACATTGCAAAAATTCCCCCTTTAGCTCAATCCAAAGCCAAGTAGGACAGCATGTAAAATAGCAGGACAGGCATCTGATCTGATTATGAAAGGCAAAATAAGAAGAAGACAATAAATGCATATCCATAAGGGATTATTAATCTAGAATCTGCATCAAAGTAGCAGAATGTCGGCATCTCTTGATGGAAGATTGACCAACTATTTCTGTCAAGTTAAAGACAGAAAAACAAACAGTGCATAGTCCAGGCATTATCCCTCTTATTTTTTTCAAGTAGCTTTAAAATCTTAAACTAGCAAGTGGTTCAAGCAGAAGTTGACTATTGCCAAAATATTCTGATCTCTAGAGAGCTTGGGAAATTCAAATATCAGCAAAGCAGTTTATTGCAATAAAATGTTCAAGTGATGACTTACATTCTGTGACCATTGCATTTAATTGGCCAAGCTCCTGAGTGAAAGTCAAGATTACTTCCGGAGGATGCCCAGCGAAGCATCCAATTACGGTGTGATCGCTGAATGTTGAGTGCTCGCCTGTTAGCTCATTACAGGTAGTTGCTTCCAACAACTCCCCAAAATTAACAGGCTCCCAGCTCTGATAGATACTCAAGAATTGCTTCAAGAAAACATTAAATGACTTTCTCTTTTCCACCTGAAATTTTATTTTACAGAAGAAGTGAAGAACATCAATTAACAATCCTAAAAATTTTATCCTTGTGGAAATGGTAGCATAGTATCAGCTTTATAAATTGAAAGTTCTTAGCCTTTATGGCAGTGATGACAGATTATCAACTCAGTTAAGTGAAAGCCCTTAGCTAGTAAAAGTAAAATCTAAGAGACCATCTTTCTCAACTGTGCCGACTGGCTCACTGGAAGTAGTGAGCTGGAAAACAAATCCAAGAGAATGTCAATACACTTTAGAGATTAGAAGGAGAGCCCATTGGATGAGCAACAGATCATCTGTTTTTCACATGCTCCAAAACCAGAGAAGTTTGGAAGGACATTTTACAGATATTACAGATCAACAGAGCAGCAGAGAACTAGGGTCAGGAGCTATCCTTTGCCATCAACAACTATTTTTCTGTCATTGAAAGGTTAGCTTTTACTTGTTTTATTTACAGTATACAGATCGAAGTACTTCGAGGATTTTCCAACGTATAAGATTTCCCTTTTTGTCATTAAGGAGAAGACAGTAGGAATGATAAGGTTAAGAGTGCCCTCCATCCCAAAATTTGAGTCCAAACTAAAGCATCGTCAATACTCAGGGACTGTGAATCTTAGGGATATTTTGTAATCATCTACTGTAAATTTTATAGATATTGATGGAATAAACTTAGACTTGTTGAAAGACAAAGAGTTGCCTAAAAAAGAATTAAGACCATTCAATGCATTCCAAACTACCCAAAATTCAATGATCACTGATGAAACCCTGAAAAATGATTTACCTTATCAATTTCTTGTTCATATCTCTCCCACAACGTATAAAGGATGGCCTCACTACCAACTTTACTGAAAAGAGACAAGAAAGTTCAATGTTAGAAGCTTGGAATACTCACCTTTATTTGAAAGGCTTATCTTAAGAAAAATGGAATATTGTCCTCAATATTCTACAGAGTTGTGTACGAGGACATTTTTCATGTCTTGAGTGAAATCATAAACCATATGGACGCACTGCTCAAGGACTTCATATGCTCTACTACAAGTAGCAATTTGACTTACCTAGAATTCATTTACAAGATCAAAAGTTGTCTGAAACTTAGAGATCGAGTTAATGCAATAAGGTACCTTCTTCCCACCAGAAACTCTAGCAGATATCACATGTAACCCAGTACAAATTTACCTGCTAGCATTTATTCCCTTGATAAAGCAAGGGCAGCCCATGTGAATATCAAAAGATTTTACTCTTACAATTTACATTTTCTTCTTTTCTATAGTAAGAAACTCATGCAGTTTTCTTGTGATTCACAATCAATAGGTGTCAAGGTATTATGCGTAAGGTAAAATATATGTTCAGTCTAGTGAGTATAGTCAGCAAGACACAAATCCTTCCACCTACAAAACTGTCTTTTAGTAGGAAGTTAATTACTTTAACATGTCAAAACTTCCACCAACAAACAACATAATAAATTAGCACTGCAAACCAAATGACGGGTACCTGAAGCAGATTTTAGGTGCTGGAGGGGAAAATCTTCCGGTACCCGAACTGGACTCTCCAGTTTGGGCACCAGAAGTCCTTCGGATAAGGTCAGCAACTCCCTTAACAATGTTCATGCTTACCTAAAATATTCATAATGCAATTGAGACTTCAGATTCCACTGCAGACAGATAATAAATCGGCCCAATTGTGACCTGTTCCAACATTCGATGCATATAGTAAGAATGGATGATACTATATGTGGACATATAGCCATTGGAAACAGAAATTTATATCATAATATGATGCTGGAGAAGAAATTGAGGGTCGAAGTGAATAATAAGGCTACTGAAAGTCCTACACTGTGCTCAGGTGAATATGTCAAAACAGCTTGCAGTAATAGAGAACGACTTTTGCATGATTCTCATGTAGAGTGAAGTAAATGGAAGTCTCAACTTGAATTTCTACACCACGTATGGTCTTTCAATCTACCTCTCTTGTTCAGGGGCTTCAGTTTTTAAACTCCGATGAACTGATTGAACTTATTTCATGCACCCTTCGCAATTACCCGTTTTCGGGAATTCGAGATAGTGCAGAAAAAAGGATAAAAAGAAGTCAAACTTGGCTCCAAACTACGAACCAGCAATCAAGCTCAGCCTAATCAATCAGCTCATCCAGAAAGAATAAAATTTTCTTTCCCACGTATAACTACACAAGAAATAAGAAAAAAAAGGACATGTACGAGAGCAGGGAAGCTCGTGACTTCGCAAGCCGAACTGAAGTTGGAGATCAAGGAAGCGGCGAAAAGCTGCTAGGAATTGAAATATCTGTCGATGGATTGGAGGCGCAATAGCAGAGAATCCTTTCAATGGAGCCTACGGGCAGAGATCGCGGCAGTGAATGCTCGGTCGAAGGATTCTAGGGCTTCTTCTGCAGAGATCTGAGCAGCCAAATCCTCCCCAGCACGTGTCCTCCTTCAATGGCGTCAATGGATGGAAAAGGTGAGGCCTTTGACGTGGAAGATGGAATAAGATGGATGATGAACAAGAAGAGGGACTGGAAAATAAATTCCTTTTATCCTGAAGTAAAATGAATGCTACCAAAGTTTTACTTATTTCCGATTTCACCCCAAAAAGAGATTATACCTTTCCAGGGAAGGTCGGTGTCCAATAAATATTTCTGTGCAAGTATGCACAAAAAGAATTGAAAAATCCAATTGAACCGTAAGTTAAACCGAACCAAACTTTAAAAGCGGTCTAAAATTAATCAATTTTCATATAATACGATTTTTTAGGAAAGAGTCGTGTGGTTAATTATTAAGTTCAATTAGTTCAAACCATTAAACCATATTTTTAAAAGATATTTAAAATACTATAAATATATTTAAAATATCAATATCAATATATTATAAATGCTTTTAAAAATAATAATAAAATAGTTATATATTTGTTATAGCATATTTTATACATATGCATACTAAATTTTATCATAAATAGTCCACTAGTTTTAGTATTACATGCTTAATTTATTTTTAATTAAAATTTCTATGATATAAATGCTTTTCTTTTTGTTATTTTTATGTGTATTTTATTTCCTTATATTTCGATACAGTTTTTTAATGATTTACATTCAATTTGTTAATTTTTATTTTTTAAAGAAAGCGATTTGAACAATAACCGAACCATAGAACCGATTCAAAATAATTATATTTGATTATAGTTATGATTTAGAGGTACAACGTTTGAATTGAACCAAACTGGTTTAATATAATAGTTCGAAAAGATTTGGCTCAGCGAACCGAACCATAAGCATCTCTATTTTTGCGATACCTGTCTTATCAATGTGTATGCCTTCCCATAAGAGGGCACTTCCCAAAATTCTCGTATTACTATATCTGATAATAATACTAGAATTTAGTTGCCAAAAATTAGCGTATATTTATCATTAAATAGATACCAATAAGGGGGAGTGGAATTTGTATTGAATAATTAAAGTAAATCAATGAGCCCCCTCCAAACCGAGAAATTTTATTATTAACCTTTTTTTTTAAGAATTTCAAGTGGTGAAGATATAGTTTTTAAAATCTGATCAAATCAGTAATCGATTAAAGAATAGGTTTATGAGTTTATAAGTTGAATCGTATATTTAATAAATAATGTTAATAGTATAATATTATCAATAAGTTAATATAATATAATAATTTAATATTGATTTATTAAAAAAAGTTATTAATCTATCAACCGTATTGACCATAATTTCAATGTAAAATATAAATTCAGTAAAATATAACAATCACATTATAATATATTTTTACTTTTTAAAACTTTAAGTAGGATTTTTTACCAATCTGACAAAGAAACTAGTGATTCAACCAGAGTAGATCCTATTTATAAAGTAATTTAATTTATTTGAGAAACTATATATGGTGAATGGTTGATTCTTAGTTAAATCGGCCCACATGATCTCTTTTTAAAAATTATGAGTTGAGAATTTTGATTGCAATAAATAATTCTATCAATACTAGCAATTCTAAAAATCCGTGACCTAAGAAATACTAAAATATACATAAAATTATGCAATAAAAACTAAAATAAGCGTTGATATTATGGCAAAATCAAATACTAAATACTATCTAACTAATATATATAATTAATATAGCCTATGCAATTAACTTTTATTATGTGTTCATATTTATCATTCTCCATAGTTATTCATATTAAGAACAAAATTTAAAAATAAAAAAAGAAGTAAATCTTTTTCTTTACTCGGCATGGGTAAATAATTAAATAGCCCGTAATTTGGTCATTTCTCCATAAATTTAGATGCTGGGTCACCACAATCCATTTATGAAATAAATGGCCTCCCTGCGGCCCTACCGAGCCGAGCCAACCTCAATGTGGTGTATCTCCCGCCACGCCGCAAGTCACAGGGCACCGCCACGAATCTCCGGATTTTATGTAAATTCTTTTGTAAGGAGGAATCTTTATGGGAATTTTGCATGAGATTGAAGTGTGCTCATAATAAACGGCAATGTAATTATGTAAATAAAAATTGATGAAATTCCTCGTGTACACACGCAGATATATATATATATATATATGTGTGTGTTATAATAGAAACGGATGAAGTGTTAAAAAAGAAATAGCAAATTATATGAAATAAAGAAGAGGTACCGCAACCCCATAATATTACTAAATAATAAAAATTTCAACTCTAAAAGGTAAATGTCTAATCGATGAAAACCTATTACCAAATGAATCACCTTATTTGTAAGCTAATTCACACAAAGATTTCCTTCATGATAGTTATGCAAGTTTACTAATCAATTTTGATGCAAAATATGTCGAATGCCTAAAAAAAATTCCTTAATATGACTTAAAATCCACTTGTCGTACCCGTATATATTTAAGCACTACTTCTGAGTCAACTTCTAAAATTAATTTCTAGAATCTCATTTTCCAAGTCAACTCAAGACCTGATTTAACAGCCCAAAGTTCGGCTTCAATTGATGTAGACACTCCGATATTATGCATGAAGCCACCTAACCATCTTCTTGTGTCATCTTAGATGAGTCCACCTGCAGTTGCCATACTCGGATTCCCTTTAGCAGCTCCATCTATATTTAACTTAATATACACTTGAGCAAGTTTTACCCATGCAATATATCTCTATTCTTCTCTTGTTCTTATGTGTGAAGGTGGAGCCCGCTCCAAGGTGGCATGGCTATCTCTTTTCTATTCTATTATTAATATATCATAATCATATCCTATACCCCTTATTCCATTTTCCTTTTATCTATTTTTAGGTTATAAATCTCTTATACCACCTAAGAAAATTATTTTTTCCCCCTAGACCGGTGAAAGGAAGAACAATCCTTGTTGGGCCACTGACCAAGTTGGGCCATACGGTTTTTTAGATATCAGATTTCTTTTACCTAAAATCTGAACTTCAGCTCAGTTCCAAACGGCCAATTCTTAATCAACTAAAAAAAATCAATCATAATTCAATAATTTCCCCCACTACGGTTAGTTAAAATTATTAAAATTATCTGAATTTTAAATTCTTTATACATAAAAATATTTTTACGGAGCACTCTATGTAATCAGTTAAATAAAAACCTATTACGAGCTGATTCATAAGCTATCGGTCATACCTAATCTTCTTATTAGCTGAGTGCTGATATGTAACCAAAGATAGAGTCCAATTTGCTTGCTAAATGTCCAACTCAAGAAATTGAGCCGGACATCATATTGGTCCACATAAAGCTAATGAACAGTAGAATTCAACGAATCCCATGTAATTTGACTTTGCCTTTTGCGTTTACACATTAATGTGAGCGGGGCCCAACAGTGGGTGGAGAAGGTGTAGTGGGAGGAGAGAGAGAGAGAGAGAGAGGGTAGGGCCCATCTGACGGCGGCTGTAGCGTACCACTCCTCAACTTGCCGTGGGACCGTGGAGCTTGGAGATCGCCCAAGATGCGGGCCCAAATAGTTCTCTCCTTTTCGGCACGAAAATAACAAGTACATGTCCACATCTATACTAGAATTTTAGTAATTTTTGTCATGATGAACATAGACCTGTCAAAAAAGAGGCCCGGCCAAAGAGCGCGGCACAAAAGAAAAAACTGTGTATAAGTCAAAATTTTAGAATTGTCAAAAAATATCCCATAATACCAGTCCTCAAAAGATAAAAAAATTATGAGAGAATTTTTTAAAATAATTAATTATATTATATGAAAATTTATTTTAAAATATGAAATTATTTAGATTTATTTTGAAAATGTTTTTGTTTGTTTCGACCGCCTAGAGCACGAAAAGTCCGTGCCCGGACTGGGATTTTTCCAGGCCAACCCAAAATGGTGAGATGTGCCCGCAGGGCCCGAAAGGACAAGTCTGATTGCAAGCTGTGGTCGCTTTAGATTTCACGTGGCAAACCAGGACCTAGGAGCTTTTAATCGCAGGGATAAAACGGGATAAGTTAGAACTATTTTGCAGCCTGGGAAATCAACAAGGAGCAACAGCACAAAACAGGCCTCCGTTGAAGACCATTTCAGCCAGTCTGGTTCAGTTCAGCTCCGGTGTTGCCATAACTGAAGGGGATGGTATCCTCAGAGCTTCCGAGCTCGCAATGGAGTTGAGGATCAGTCGCAAGGGACTCAGTGGACATCATCCGATCGACCGCAGTTGATCCACCACCCCAACCAGAAGAGAAGAAGGCTTTATTAGTTAGTTTTTTTTGGATAAGATTGACTGGTGGGCACATATATTACTAGAGCTGGCCATCCATTCTTTGGACCTCTTTTAAGTAATTTTTTACAATGTAATTGAGCGATTTTATCTAAAATTTATATTAAATTAAATAAAATATTAAAATATAATTATACGTGTATAATATATTATTTTGTAAAATTTTTTATTAATTTTTATTATAAAATTTAATTTTGTACTTAATAGGCACCCGAAAATGCTAGTCCAAACACAGTATTTTCATACTGTATTCGGGTCATATTTTCTGGCCATACAAAATCTTATCACCTCTACATAATACATACCAAGATCTGTTAATTTTTTGGCCCATAGTTTAGCCAGATTGGCATGCACTAGTAAGTACATTGGACCGAACCAATCAATATCTCAGCTTTACCATATGTAAAATATTCTTGAGCATACTGTAAATTTTTTTATTATACAAGAGGTTATAGACAAAAATAAAATAGAAAAAATGGAATAATAAGGTTGTATAAAATGTTCATAAACTTATAATTGGATAAAAAAATGAAAATAAAGACGTACAAAAAATTTTAAATTTATAACTTATTAATTATCATACTGATAATAATATCACTATATTAAATTTATTTTTATTCTTACAAATTTTTTAGCTTATACGATATTATTCAATAAAGTACATACCTTTTAATAAATGGCGAGGAAGTCCGTGCCGACTAAAGAGTTCAGACTGTTCCAACTTTCCGATCCCTTTCAGTGTGGTGACGTGGACAGATGCTAGCCCACCGTTTATCCTTATAGTCAACTATGCCCGTCTCATAGGTTGGTGATATTCGCGTGTAATTGCTCACCGGCCCACCAGTAAAATCGAATGAAACGCTACCGTTTAATTAGTGATGCACTTGCTCTTTTCTTTATTGCTTAAACTATGGCCAACGATCTCGTGGCCTTTATTTATTTTACAAAAAAGCCCGCATGCTTATGGCAACTTTATGAGCATTCTCTCATTATATTATTATAAAAATTTTTGTCATTTGATTGATGAGATGACATAATTCATTAAATTGAAAATATTTTTCAACATTCACCATCTAAAACTTGAATAAACCAAATGATCTAAGTTAGAGCTCGAATAACTCTTAAAAGAGTAAAGTTTATTAATAATATTTGAATATAAAATCCTATTTAATAAGATAGAAAATTTCATTCACTTTACCTATATTAGATTTAGACCGTTATTTTCTTTATATAGTTAGTTGATGCGTTCTAATTTCACATCCTTCACTTTAGCTTTTGGTACCATTATGAAAACATTATAATGCGCGCACACACACACACATGCATCGACATGAGAATCAACATGGACATATGAGAGGGGGAGAGGAGGAGAGAGAGATTATCTGTTTAACGATCACTCATTTATTATATTTATCGATTCAGAGATTCGGTGGTGCATGCATAAGCTAAACACCCATCCGTCATAAAGCTTCTCACACAGTGATGCAAGAATCAACCCAAGTTGATCGTACAAATTCTCGGCGATCCTAATGTTAATTAATATTAGATTAGGGAGTGCGATAAATATTATCTTAAATTAAACATATTAGTTTGCTACAATGGTACCACTTTCATTCAACAATCAATAGATTGTGCACATTTAATATCTATTATAATACCGCTCACATATTTTTTTATTATCTTATTCTAAATTCCTATCGAGTGTGGTCACGCCAAAGTCGAGAACTTTTTAGGGTGGGGAAGCTTGTATGCCGAAATAATTGTAATTAAGTTAATAATTAAAATAGAAATTCCCCTCCAATCGAGTGCATTCTAACCTAATTACGTTGGTTCGTGTCCGGTGGATTAGCACCTTATCACGAGGGCAGATAATAGGGATCTAAGTAGAATTAATGGAAGAAACCTAATACGGCCGTAAAACAAGAAAGTCGTCAAAGATATATGACAACTTTAAAAATGGATAAAAACGTCTAAATTCATATAATATATATACATATATATATATGTATATATCTCGGTTCAAAGGGCCGACCGCACGTGAATATTTCTTGGTCTATCACTGCCGTGTAAGAGAAAGCGTACCATCAAAATTTAAATTTACATTACAAAAAATTAATTTGAGGCTCTTGCTGGCTATATAAGGGGATGGTAGTCTGCCATTTTTCCAGCCTTTCACTCACTGAAAATATATATATATATATATATATTTTTAGTATTCGAACAAAATAAGTCCTTCCTGTATCAAATATTCAGTGCGGGTTTCCAGTCTAATAAAGCAAACTCATTATGAGCTGTTTTCCAGTCCCCGAATAATCACTCCCTCGTATGCAAGTGGGCATTTTTATCAGCCGAATGACATACGCATTATAATTATTATGATTCTGGTAAGTATTTCAATATCCCTCACTTAAATAAATTCTCCAAGTAAAATCTTATAAATAAAAAAAAAAAGTTTACATTCATCTTATTTATTAATTAAAATTTTGAACAATAAAAATGGAGCACAGCACGCCTACGGATAATTTAAGGGCCACGACAGAATGGAATCGTACAAGCAAATCAACCAAAGGACTGGCTACAAAGAGGCCAATCGACGTGAAAGCTCCTTTCCCATCTTGCGTGTAGGGCCACTTTGCTACGCTGTGATCGGAACGATCCAAACAGGCAATGACCAATGGGGGGCTGAGCCCTTTCTAGGATTCCGAGAACAGTGTTGACATTTTTTTTAATCTAATATTCGTATATGGTCTAGAAATGTTAAACGGTCTATGTTAGCTCAGAAGTGACCTATAACCAGCCCGTCCAAATTTAGAATCGGTCTGAGCCACTCTTAATCCGATTTATAATCACTTTTATTGGGTTGAGAGACGGTTATGAGATATATCAGAAATATAGGCTCATTGAACCGTAACTGGAACGAACCGTTACCATACTGAATCGGCTTAAAATCGTTACGAATCGGACCGCACCAGTCCAGATCGTGAACCAATGCCCTCCACCCACAAGTGTCGCCATCTCTTTCAATTTACTGCAAAATCAACTGCCACAAATGGTCGAACATTTGACCATTGATTGCAGTGGCAAATCAACGGTTCACAGCGACAAACCAATCAAATCACTATCCATATCAATGGCTTCATTAATCAAATTACTCTTTAATATCCACATTAATCCAATCAAATCACTGTGCATTATTAAATAATTTCAAAAAAA
>CXYZ01006369.1:58747-79666 GCA_900006705.1 Sonneratia caseolaris
TATTATTAATATTATTTTTTAAACATGCGGTTCAACCCATTGAATTCCCGGTCCGACCCATGAATCTATGCCTACACCGGTTCCTGACCCGGTCTGATTTTAAAAACTATGATTACAAAGGAGATATGAGTATAGAAAAGGGTGAAGAAATATATATATATATATAAATATAATAAATACAAATAATTTTATTAAAAATAAAAATATATAATTTTATAATTATTAAATTAAAAATAGTGTGATTTCACTGCACTCTCTTCTCATATATAATATAATATAATATAATATAATATAATCACCAATGTAACACGAAGAGAGCCGGCAGCGACTAATTCACTGACGTGGCGCAACCAGAGGGGCCAAGAGCTTTTACGTGTGCAGCTCTCTCCAATGTTTCGTTCCACACAAAAGCATTTCCCTCCCTCCCCCTCTTGTTCCTACTCCCTCCCCCCACTCTCGCGCCTTAATTTATTGACTTTTTATACTAAACAACCTCTTCAGCTGCTTCTCATCCAAAACGCTCGTGTGGCATGCTTTCACTCGCTGCAGAAGTCGGCCTACTCCCCTCTTTCAGTCCTCCACAGGGAGTCCTCTCTTCTTCGTCGGCCGCTTCTGTTCTCCTCACTGGGAGCTGTTTGATTGATCCAGTGAAGGATACCGAGCTCGCTGTCGGAAACTGTGGAGTATATGGGCCTTGGCGGTTGGCAGTCGGAGCAATCGAATCGTAAGGGGTTTGAAGGAAGCGTGCATTTTCATTTGCTTTCCGGCTTTTGACTGTACTCGGCGCATTCTGCTCCTGACGGTGTCGATCTCTGGGAAGATGGTTTTCCGGCGTATGTACGGTCAGCTGTGAGAGCAGGTGAGCTGCAGCGCTGAGATTGATTGTCGGTTGTATCTTTAGCTGGAAGTCGACGTAGAGCGACAGAGATTGGCAATTGTCGAAGATATTTGCAGTGATTTGACTGCTTGAGACAGAGGGAGAGAGCGAGGAGTTGAAGGATCTGTGCTTGTGGGAGGCTGATTCATTCCGTGAGCTGCGCCAGAGGAAGATGCCCCACAGAACTGCTTACTTCTTCCCGAGGCAATTCCCTGATCACCACCATCATCCTGGATTCGATGCAGCCCATCCTAGGCAACAGCTGTCAGATCACGACAAGAAGATCTCCCCATTAGACTTTTCCACCACGACAACCACCAGCCCGGGCATCACCACTCGTAAGGACTCTTTTAATCTCGAAAACGACCACGAGTCCTTCTCTAAGTTCGCAGAGGAAGATAGTTTCCCAAAGTTCTCACCCGTACCTGATCTCTTCACGAGCGGAAAAAACTGCGAGTTCAACGTAACGCGCCAAACCAGGGCGCAACTCTCTACTTTCGGCAGACGGTTCGTTGAGCGAGAAGGGGAGAAAGAGAAACCTTTTCTCTCGCTTCACGTGAAACCAAGAAAATCTTCCACTGGCGATGACGATCGCGAGCCTCTGCTCCTTCGTGCACAGCCTTCGCTGGCGCCCGACCGAAGCATCGACCGGAGCTTCGACCGGCAGTTCTCATTGCCAAGGATTTCGAGCAGGAGTGGTTATGCAGGCTGTTTGTTATCTGGAATGACTACCACTCTAGGCGGCAATTTCTCAAGCCTCGTCAATGGCTCGTCAGAGTCAACTCTGGTTTCTACCCAACGGGAGCAACAGGAGGAGGATAAAAAGGTGGGCTTGGTGCAGCGGACAAGAGAGAGCTACAACTTGCAGCTCAGTTTGGCAAAGAGACTTGCCTCAGAAGCAAGCCTCTCAATTGAGCTTCAACTGAATTTGCAGCAGGATGGTGGTGAGGTTTGTTCTGATGCGGAAGCCGTCTCTTATCGTCTCTGGGTGGGTACACCGCCATCCAATGTGGTTAAAAATAGAAGCTTGCATTATTCTTGCTTGGGACTGGAAATTTTGCTTCCATTGGCGCATAATAAAGACATCGATGATGGTCCTATTCAGCTATTAAGGAGTTTTTATTATTAGTATTGCCAAAAAACTGTTTTCCTTTCGAACTTATTTTTCACTTTTTGGAATTTGAACACGAGATTTTCGGTTGTTCTAACTTCATTGTGAAGTTTCATGTGGTTCACAACAGTGTACTCCCCCTCGGTAACCTCAATTTTTTTAATCACTTCTGTTTTTGAACTATTTGAGGATTCTTGTATTTTTTTTCTTTTTCTTTTTTTGATTTTGTGGGTAATAAAGGCTGAAACTTTGGATACGTGCCAGGAACTGAGCATGCGAGCTTTATCCTTTTCCTTTCAATTATCGAGTCCTGAGACATGTGATACGTCCAATTGATTGATTTTCTTGCGTCCATGTTTTAGAACATTTCATCAATGTACTTTATTCAAGCTATAAATTCTGTTGGGCCTCGTCATTAATCTAGAGAGTCTTGTGTTCATTCAGGTGAATGGGTGCTTATCCTATGCAGACAAATTATTGGATGGATTTTACAATATCCTCGGAATGAATCCGTCTCTTTGGGTTATGTGCAATGACTTGGAGGAAGGAAAAAGGCCCCCACCTTTGATTTCACTCAGAGAGGTTGAACCTAGTGACACATCCATGGAGGTAGTCCTCCTCGATGAACGGGAGGATTCACGTTTGAAGGAGCTAGAAGATAAAGCTCAAGAATTGTTCAGTGACTCGGAGAATACCTTGGTCCTGGTAAAAGAACTTGGCAAGCTCGTTGCCATTTCCATGGGGTAAGCTTTCGGAATATTCTCTGCTAACTACTGCAATACTTTGTCTTATTCAAATGGCTCCCTGCATCTCTTAACTTTGTTTTGTTAACATTACCAGGGGAACATTTCCACTGGAGCGAGGTGATCTCCACAGACAGTGGAAAGTGGTCAGCAGGAGATTGAAGGATTTCTGTAGGTGCATTGTCCTTTCCATTGGCAGCTTATCTGCTGGCCTTTGCCGACATCGAGCTATTCTTTTCAAGGTACCAGGTTATTTGGATTTTTCTAATCTGTAAAGTGAAACAGCAATCTCACTATCTGAAAATGTTTCTGAAAGCCATAATAGGTTGGTCGGTGATGGAATAAATATTTGCGATTTCAGAGATTGGCAGACCATATTGGTTTGCCTTGCCGGATAGCTCGAGGTTGCAAGTATTGTTCGGCAGATCATCAGTCATCTTGCCTTGTTAAGATAAAAGATGACAGACATTTATCAAGGTATCAGAAATCAGTCTGGCTGGAAATTCCATCTTGATTGATCTAATCCTGAGGCCTCGTGAATTTATACCAATTATTTATTGTTGCTTAACTATCCATCGAAAATTTACACTCTCACATTTTTTTCCTCGGGCCTTTGCTATTAATTTGGTTCAGTGAGTCCAGTTGTAAAATCTGCAGTAGGATAATTTAGATTAGATTCTTCTAGTTAGGTTCAGTTATCCGTGTTAACTAAAAGGTTTATTTTCTAAAAAAAATTAGATGCAGTTCTCCTTTTGTTTCACTAACAAATGATTTATTCGCAGGGAATATGTAGTTGATCTGGTTGGTGAACCCGGGAATGTGCATGGTCCACATTCATCAATCAATGATTGCTTTATTTCTTCAACCGCCTCTCCATTCCGAATTTCTAATATGAAAGATTTCCAGTGGCTTGTGGAGGATGCAACCTCCTATGAAACTTTAAAAGTAGAGAAATCACAAGATCTTGAAGATGACAAGACATATTCATGTATGGTATATGTCGGAAATTTAATATGCATACATGTTTTTCTGACCATGTGTGAATGGGTTCATTTCCTTGTTATAACATCTGGCAGTGGAAATAACACGAGTAAGTCAATTACTGGGAGTCTCTCACTGTTTATCAGTTCCGAATGGCTTACTAAGCACACAATATAAGTGAGTCAGTGTACTGTCCATTTTTTGTCCCTCTGTGCGCTTCGGAGGATATTAAATGTTGATTGTTTATGCTGCATCTTGCGGCTAGATGTCTTGTATCAGAGTGGATTTGTCATATGTGTTCTCTGGAAGTTTCTCTATGCAACCATATTTCTCGTAGAGTTTAATTCCTAGGTTGAAGAGAGTTTTGTGTGATTAGTTAACCAATTCTTCAAAACCTAGAAGATAAGTGGTTATGGGAGTGGAATTCCTACCTTTGTTGAATGACTTGTTCGAGTAACACCATCTTAGGTTATCAGTTTTTTTNCAGTGTACTGTCCATTTTTTGTCCCTCTGTGCGCTTCGGAGGATATTAAATGTTGATTGTTTATGCTGCATCTTGCGGCTAGATGTCTTGTATCAGAGTGGATTTGTCATATGTGTTCTCTGGAAGTTTCTCTGTGCAATCATATTTCTCGTAGAGTTTAATTCCTAGGTTGAAGAGAGTTTTGTGTGATTAGTTAACCAATTCTTCAAAACCTAGAAGATAAGTGGTTATGGGAGTGGAATTCCTACCTTTGTTGAATGACTTGTTCGAGTAACACCATCTTAGGTTATCAGTTTTTTTTTACTTTTGTTTAGGCAACTGGAAAGGAGATGAAACAAAAAAAGTGCATTCTGTGGGTGAATTATCTAAGACACCATTGCAGAAGAAAGGTAATTCTGACTGAACATTATATTGTTGAAATCCAGCATTCCCTTACGTGGGAAAATATCTCTCGAACATTGAATGACTCTTTTGGACTGTCATAGATGAATCTCCGAGACAAGGTAGAGCCAAACTTAATGTCCAACAGAGCTACGAGGATGATGTTGCAATTTCCGACAATCCAAGTCCAAGCAGCATCTGCAAGCAATCTAATCTAGGTGCTCTTCTTCAGTCAAATCTAGAGGATATTAAGATTCTTGGGAAATTTCCTAGTGCTACCACGCCTAGATACTTGAATCTAGAACCTTTTCTTGCAATGGACTGGCTTGAGATTTCATGGGAAGAATTGCACATCAAGGAGCGAGTTGGTGCAGGTACTTTCTCTGCTCTTATTAGTTACACCAAGTTTTGAGAGAACAGTGCTGGAGTGTTATAATGTAGTTCCGCTTTGTTCTGGCAGGTTCCTTTGGGACTGTATTTCGGGCAGAGTGGCATGGTTCGGTCAGTATTTATTTTAGCCATTTATGGTTTCTCATCCATCCTAAGTGAACAAGTATCTTAAATCACACCTGGAAAGAAAGAAGTTAGCAATGCATTGCTTTTCTCGGTTGATTGCTTACACTATCCAGACTCAATTAATGCAGGATGTTGCGGTCAAGGTTCTGATTGTGCAGGACTTTCATGATGACCAGTTGAAGGAGTTCCTAAGAGAGGTACTGAATGTGAACTTCATTCTCTCAAACTTGCTATCAGAAAGCTCGTTTTTGGAAAAATTTGATGAAGCCCATATATTGATTTTCTCTGAAGTAACAATTGGCAATCCTTGAAGGTTGCAATTATGAAACGTGTGCGGCATCCCAACGTGGTTCTCTTTATGGGTGCAGTCACGAGGCGTCCTCACCTATCAATTGTGACAGAGTATCTTCCTCGGTAATTACTGCTCAAATTTATGTAGTATGTTCTAATTCCAAAAGAATTTGTATTCTACTCCTTATTTCGGAATTTCTGGTACAGGGGCAGTTTGTATCGGCTAATTCACAGGCCAGCATCTGGGGAAATACTGGATCAAAGGAGGCGTTTACGCATGGCATTAGATGTGGTTTGTTCTTGTTATTTATAAGTTCTTTAACTTTTGTGCTGTACCTTTCTCCATGAGGACTTGACGTAAAAACACTCCCCTTTTTTGCCCCATAACAGGCCAAGGGTTTGAATTATCTTCATAATCTTAGCCCCCCTATAGTCCACTGGGATCTTAAATCTCCAAATCTGCTGGTTGACAGAAATTGGACTGTCAAGGTATAGAGATATTTTCCAAATTTCTCGTTATTTGTAAATGCTTAAGTAATAGGATTTTAGATGTCTGAATTTGTCTTGAATTTTTATGTTAAGGTTTGCGACTTTGGGCTGTCAAGATTCAAGGCGAGCACCTTCATATCATCAAAGTCTGTAGCTGGAACAGTGAGCCTCTTCCTCTCTCTCTTCCCTTCCCCGTCCTCCACAGAGTTATAACCATAAATAACGTTCCCAGCCACTCATATAGGAAGTCAGCTCTTCTTTTCTAAGTAGAAAAATGTTCAATGCAAATCAATTAACACGGAACCCTCTCATGTTTTCAGCCAGAGTGGATGGCTCCAGAGTTCCTACTGGGAGAACCTTCGAATGAGAAATCTGACGTTTACTCTTTTGGAGTTATCCTGTGGGAGCTTGTCACCTTGCAACAACCTTGGAGTGGACTTAGCGCTGCCCAGGTGTGATCCTGGCACTTTTGCTTCAGACAGTTCCTTTCATCATATAGTTTTATCATGAAGAACAATGTGATGGGGCAATGTGAAATAATACTTTGAGAAATTTCTTCACCTCTATGTTGTCCTTTTCAATTGATACGATGGTGCATTCCATTAGGTTGTTGGAGCTGTTGCTTTTCAGAATAGAAGACTGGCAATTCCGCAGAATACCTCTCCGATGTTGTCTTCCATAATGGAATCTTGCTGGGCAGAGTAAGCAGACCAGTAGGACGTATTTAACATTTGTTACATGCATTGCACTTTTTAGGAATCTGTCATTGCATTGAAGCTTCCATATTGATCAGATTCTGCCACTATGAGTATGTATGACCTTAGATAAAGTTTTATCTGTCACATCCAACTTTGATATGAAAAAAAAAATGAGATCTATGTACAGTGATTTGATTCGATTCATCTTTACAGAACATAGTGCGTGGGCTATTTCTTTTAGCCTCATGATGGGCTGCTCATGCTGTCTCTGGGGTGCTTTTGTAGCATGGTTAGATTGTCCTCAGCGTAGAGAAATTTAAAAGAAAAGATGACTGCTGTTGGGCTATGCCATAGCTCAAGCCTTGCTCTACAATGGGGAAATAATCTCCAAATGCTGTCCATTTACCTTGAACATCAAGTCCTTCGAGAAATTCTATTTGCGAACGCAGTTCATCGATCATTTTGTCTCATCTATTAACTAGACACTGTTTGGTTGAGTTGACATCTCACTGTCTTTNAAACGCAGTTCATGGATCATTTTGTCTCATCTATTAACTAGATACTGTTTGGTTGAGTTGACATCTCACTGTCTTTCTGCCAGTGAACCTAAGCGAAGGCCATCCTTCGCCAGCATAGTCGAGTCACTGAAGAAGCTCTTGAAGGCCCCTGTGCAGGCACTTCATGCAGATGGCGGATCATGGGCGGTAAATTTATCTCTCCTCCCCAACTCTTAGCTCTGAGTAGGCTTCGAGGTAACACTGCGGGAGGATATAGTAAACCTGAGATTGCTTTGAAGTTACATTCTTATTCCGACCAAGAGGCTCTTTCATGATCTGGGACAACTGTACAAATCATGTTGGTTAACCCATTTTGAATCCCACTCTCTGCAGCTCAGTTCGAAGCTGATACTTATCCATTGACCTCAAACCCCAACTAGTAGTACAGGGAATACCGTATGAATTTAGGGATCCCTTATGGTTGAGGAGTTTGAGCCCGTTTCCTTTCAAGGTGTAATCGGAGATGGGATTGTTTAGACACGTACGAATGTACCATGTACGTAGCTAAGCTAGTTGCTGACGTATCACTGTGCCTCGCTATATAGCTGCGCCCACTAAGCTCGATGACTACATCCTTTGCTCCCCCTTCAAATGTAAGATGAAGCTAGTCTATGATCTTCGGGCTGTCCATGATCTTCCCATTACTTTGCATCCCTTTTGCTGTGTCCTCTTGTTTCAGTTTCACGATGCAGTGCTTTGAAAAGTATCTAAAGTCTTCTTTGCCGATGCCTAAGATGGCCATTCCCGAAATCATTGCCTTGACCTTGAGGAACGGATTTTGCCGTTTCCATATATCTACGTATGATTGATCCCCGATTGCTATTCACAAGCACAGGAGGTTTGCCTCTTCATGATATGACTGATCTCTTCCTTCTTGATGGTTTCAACCAGAGACCAAATTGGTGTGGCGGCATACGGTAGTCGGAAGATGCAGTCCTCGGTACAGTGTAAATTGAGGTTAAGAGAGAATAAATGGATAAATAAGTTGTGATATTACTTTAATAATTAAAAATTATATATTTAATTTTTATTATAAAATTTTAGATTTATAAATCTAAAATATAACAATAAATAAATAAATAAATAAATGGAGGCCGACTCTATTGCAGCAAACACACTTCTCGGTAAAAAAAATATTTTTGAATTTTCGTAAATATTTCATTGATAATAAGAGGATGAAAAGGGGCAAATTGCATCCGCCCCTTCGCCGTCTATTCTGTATTTTTCATTTCAAATTTATTTTTTTGGAATTTATATATTTACAATAATATGATAAAAATAAAAAAAATTAATAAAAATCCAACTTACAGTGTGAAATTACCCGTCAAACGTTTTGGACTGTTCTTTTTATTTAGCAGGCGCATCAAATTGACCCACTGCCTTGTACCAGAGTGGAAACCCGACGGCCGCCATTAACGAACACTCTCCCGACTCCCTCTTCCAGTCAAAACTCGACCGTCACCTCTCTCTCTCTACCCTAATCGTGACCGCATATCTAGTCGTCAATCTACCACTGCGGGAACAGAGAGAACACGAAGTCGGAGAAGGGAGCAAGGCATAGACGGATTGTCATCGAATTCATCAGCCGAGGGAAGGAAAGAAGGATGGACAATATGTGGCGCGATCTGATCCTTCAGGCGGTCATCCTCCTCGTCTCCACCGCCCTGTTCCTCTCCCTGTATGGCATCCCCCAGCGTGCCCTCTCCCGGCTCCGCCTCCGCCGCCGCGCCGACATCCAGGCCAAGCGCCATTTCGTCCTCGGCGCCCAGCTCCTCTCCAAGGCCAGATCCGCCCCGTCCCGCTCCTCCTCCGCCTCAATCGCCGCCGAGGCCGCCGCCGAGGCCGACCTCGCCATCTCCATCGATCCCCGCGACGCCGCCTCGCACATCCTCAAGGCCCTCGCGCTCGACCTCCAGGGCTTCCGCACTTCCGCCGTCGAATCCCTCGACACCGCCCTCTCCCCACTCGCGATCAAGTCCCTCGGCGAGAAGGAGGTAGGGGATGCCCTCTACAAGAGGGCCGAGATCAAGGTCGCAATCGGCGGCCGCAGCATGGTCGACTCAGCCGCGGACGATCTGGCCCGAGCCGTAAAGCTCAGCCCCAGCCCCAAGGCCTACTCTCTGCTGGGGCAGTGCTATGAGAAGAAGAAGATGGAGGAGGAAGCCGCGGAGGCCTACAAGGAGGCTCTGAGGCTCGAGCCTACCCTGTCGGATGCCCAAGAGGCTCTCGTTCGGCTTGCCTCATCATAGTCGGATCAATGACGAGGAATTCTCCTTCAGTAGTCCGATCCGCGGTACTAACGGGAACCCCATCAGTCGTTTCTGGAAAATAAAGCAAAAGCGGAGAGATTCCCACCCCCCCAAGCTATTATTATAGATCACGAGAGATTGATTATGTAACACTGGAGCTGATCACCCTGCTCCTCACCAATGTCAGCGGCGAAAGGCGTTCTTTTGCATCTTCTCTCTGTTCCCCTCTGAATCAATCTCGTGATTTCGATGTCAATGTTCGTGTGCAGTCGTCTTTCAAGGTAGAGGGGAGGATCCGAATCTCCGGAGGAGTGGAATTACGCAGCTCTTATGTCTGCACATTGGCTTGTATCGGCTCTGTTGACAGGACCACTTGATTCGAGTCCCGTGGAAGAGTGCGGTGTATGCCCATATCGATCATAGCACCGGCCATGTGATTAGGGCTTGCTGGAGAGAGAGAGAGAGAGAGAGAGAGAGAGAGAGCTCGTGATCGAGAGCCCCATCGTAACGCTAGGTGTTGCTGTATCGAGATACCGTAGGGCTTCTTCCATGATCCTGATCCTGCCCGAGGCAAATCCGGTCTCGCTTTAGCCGTTTACCATCTTCAATTCCAGAACAAATCCAACCTGAGGGAAAGGGATTCGAATCTTTGCTTCAGTTGAGTCACGAAGGTCAAGAGAAGGAAAGCGATTCGGTGTCATCGTGACACCTCCTCGTCTACACCGAACCATTCCATCACAAAGGGCAGAAGACTGCGCAAGCTCTGGGATTTGATGATCAACCGCCAGGAGATGGGACCAGAACGAAAGACGGGATAACGTCTGCGAATCTGAGACTCTCGCACTTGCACGTAGAATTGGTACAGAAATCGAAATCAAAGTGACATCCCTTGCAATTGATAGCCCTGATATTGCTTCCAAACAGATCACGGAAGGATATCGCCGTTCACAATCGGGCGGCGGCTCTCTCTACACTTCCTCCAAAGGGACCGAGCACCCAAAAAAGAGAAAAGAAGAAAAAATTTTATGGCATCCCATCTTACATCTCTTTCTATTTATGTGTGTATGCATATATATATATATATATGTATGATATACTGACACAAAACTACCAGCCCGGGAATACGTTAAAAATGGCACGATAACCGGGTCGGTCAAGCATATGATAGACCGACGAGACCCCCACTATATACATGTACAGCGAATGGACCGACACCAAAGAACAATAATTAAAAGATTAAAAGAATAGAGGAATAAAAAAAGTTTCTGATCATGCCTCCTTGATCCCGGCGGGACTTCTCGAGTTCGAGGAGCCACCATCAGCTATCGGGACTTCTGCGCACATCTCGCACGAGTCGGAGCACCAGTTATCTGGAACGCATAAGAAGTGGGTGGACATGAACTTACGGAATCTCTTCTTGTACTCTCTGGGGGAGATCACCGTCGGCAAGGTATTCCTCGGTACGTAGAGGGAGGTCTTGACCCAGGTCTCGAGCTGCTTGTCCCACGTGTACTGGCGGAGGTAGTCTATGATCCCGCACACGAGCTCTCGCCTCTTTGTGTCGACCCCCACCAGCAACGAGTAGTCCATCACGTTGATCAACTGGAGAGGCGCGAATAATGTAAATGAGCGGGTCAGATATAACATTCCCCAAGGGACCACGGAGAGAAGAGGGGAGATAGCAGCAAAATCTTGAATAACAACACCATCGGGCACAACCATAAAATCAGTGAGGACACTGCAGCTTTCTCCACTCTATCTCGTGAAAGATGGCAGACTGAAGAAGTGACACCTCACGATGAGATAGAACCAGGTGGATTTCTTCAGTGTATCCAAAAGACAGAAAGAAAGAAGGCATCAAATCTGAATATAATGTTCGCACACTCTAATTCCAAAGGAGAAGTTTCAGGATTCTAGCGGTGGAGAACAGATGTAACTATGGAATGCGCGCAGCGATGTGATCAGAACTATTACTCACCTTGAGGAAGGTGGTGTCGTTCCACACGGCCCGTTGCAAGAAATGCTTTGCTTTGTTGCTGACGTAGAGAGGAGAGGAGTTCATGTCATTCACGAAATTCTGATCCAGGAGCACATCTCCAGTCCCATCACTGCCTGAATTAAACCGTGCGAACAAGGCACCTTTCAAATCATACTGCCGAGTGATGTTCCTACCAAAAGTAAGGTTCTCCATCACCATCAAATCGTGGCGAACTTCTCTCCCACTCTTGGGCTGCCTTATCGTCACCTGTTGAATGACGATATTAGGAATTCGAAGAACAGGGTATGACACGAAAATATTCATTCGAAACTCTCTAGGAAAAAACCATTCAATTATTCCATACTGCATTTTACCTTGGTGGTCATATTTACGGTTGGAGAATGGGATTACGAGGATCAGTTTTTTTCAGAAGTTGAGGTCAGTATTCTTGAAAAGAAAGGCTAGAAAAAAGGATACCAAAAAAACAAAAAGCTGTAGACAGTGAAGCTAACAAGACCTGATAGATTCCAAGAACTTTGGCAAGGCAAGTCTGGTTTCCGATCTCAAAGCACTGCATCATGTGCTTGAAGTAAAGTGGAGCAAATTTCTCAAATGACTCAAATTCGGTCTTCTTGATCTCCTTTATAATGAACCGGTCATCTAGGGTCTTCGCAAAAACTGACTTGCTCTTCCCGCCCTTGGCATCCCAGTTTCTACAGCGGCTCAGAGAAGCGATAAAGTCAACCTCTGAGGGGCAACATCGGCTCCTGAGGTCCTGGAACTGATCTTTGTATAGACAGACCACTGAATACTTTCCCTTTGTCATTGATCTTGTGACCCCGAGAGAGACCTCTGCCTTAAATCTCTCAGATGCAAGCAGAGAGTCCAATAGAACCAACCCATCGAAGCTTGATAAGCGAGATTCCTCCGAAATTGAAGAATTTACCAGATCCAAGTCGAAAGAACCATTAGAAGATAAGTGTGTAGAATTTGTAGAAGGGATGCGAATCAAATTTTGCGTTTCGTCAGTAGAACTCTCAGGTTCAAGTGGCTGGTGCTTCAGAAGGGCCAGAGCACAGGCAATGATGCTTGAGATCTCACCCTCATAGTCTGACACTAAGTATGTTTGACCATTTTCATTCTCGAGAGGTATGCGAAGCCTAGACCTTTCCTCAGAGATCAGTTTGTGGGCAATTGGCAGGTATTCAGAGGTTATCCCACTTACGGGTTCAACTTCCGGGCAGTAACTTCCACGAATTTTGTTGAAGTATACTTGACGAATTTCTGAGAAGGGTCTCCAGAACCATTCACTCGAGCCCTTTAAGGTGGACAAAAGTGAATTCTGAGAAGTGAATCTCTTCACTGGATTTATAGATGACTCAATGTCATGAAGATCCAGAGAAGGTACTGGTCCTGGAACAGCCTCCTGATTTTTGATATCATCAGCCATGATTGACAGAGATGATGAATCATCTGGTTCTCCGACTTGATCTTCAATTGGAACTTCATTGGTGGAAAACACCCCATTTTCTTGGACATGATCTTCAATGGGGTCATCCTTGTTTGAGAAATCGATGGTACTGGATTTCCCTTCATTTTCTCCTCGCAAATTAGATTGTTCTTCCACAGATCTCATAGGTAAGGATGTCAAGACTACATCAGAGCAGAGGAGGGAATTAATACGCTGATCCCAGATGGCTGATTCGAGTAGGAGCTCCCACAATAAAAGATTCAAGTTAAGAAGCTTGTGAACTGCCCTTCCCCGATTCCCATTCCCCATGGTATTTTGGAGAGACAACTGTTAATTTTTTCCAAGCACATAAGAAAAATAAAACCCATCAGTTCAAGGAGGACAAGAAAGGTAATAATGGACAATCATCATGCAAGAAAAAAAATCCAAATCTCAAATACGTAGAGTAACTATACCTCAAACTCATACTGTTCCTGCTTTAACATCTCCTCTATATCAAAGAATTCCATTCCTGGACATGGAGTTGAGCCTCGGAACTTCAATTTTATCTTGTCAAGTGAGTTCCCAACTTCTGAGAAAAGTGAAGTTCCTCTCACACGTACCTTAATGAAATGATGAAAGCAACAACCACAGTTAAGGTAAATTACATCAAGAAACTAAAGGATACATATCAATTAAGAGATGACCCACAAGCAAAACAGCAAGATTGACAATGAGGGAAATACTTTCTCAATTTCTCTTGTGATCCTCCCCGATTCAATTGGGTTGTTGAAATCCAGCATCTGAGGAGGCATTGAAACAGTGTAAGTTGTCACTGGAGAGTATCTGAACATTGCAGCCATGGGCCCTAACCTGCAAATTGAGTTGTGGTGCCTGTGACTTTCTTCATTTTCAGGATGAGAAAAACCCAGTGCTAGAGACTTGAAAATGAGAAGAGTTCTCTATGATAAAAATGACATGGGGTGATGCTATATTCTCTGAATAATCGTAGCATAATACAAGATGTCTGACAAGCCATCATGAAACTTTGCATACCCGAAGAAGTACAGAAAGTCCCTCTTTAATGAATGTCCGCAGCTCAATAATTTTGCTGATGATGAATGATGGGAAAAGTTGAGCTCCAGAAACTTCCCGAATGACAGGCCTTGTGCAGCAGTTGAGATCAAAACTCTCTTCGTAGACTTCGGGATGCCATTCCCAGGTCCACACTTTTCACAGCGACCCCACATCCAAATCTTCCCTTCTTCATCCCCTGCCAGAACCTTGCTATCCGGAAGCCGCTTCACTCGTATTGTAAGCTGCCTGTTGTGATGGGCATAGTAGTAAAAGTGGGCCTCAGGCAGTTCTCCACATGTCTGGCACTGGCTTTTCTGCAAAAGACAGCAATAGTTTGTCTATAATCACGAGAATAAATTTCATAATTGGCACCAACTTAATTGTTATTTCATCTACCCAATTATTTCTCACAAACAGACCTGATTCAGTATATTCTCCTGGAGAAACTTCCCAAGGGGAATATCAAAGTTCCGATAAAACATGATACGAGAGAAATGGCTTTGCTCACACACAGTCCCTCTCAGAGCATTCCTCCGTGACATCAGAACCAAAATACTCTGAGAATCCAACATTGAATTGACCTCGCCCTTGCTTCTGGTATCTTCATCAGAATAACGATCTTGATGCCCAACAGTGTCGACGACTTCAGCAGGAGCTACAGCTTCTAACTTTGACTCACTGTTGCCATTGTTAATTTCAATCTCAGATGTGATCACTTCCTCTGAGTTTGCAGCATCTACTATGTGTCCATTGTGTTCATTTTGGTTTATCCCAAAGTAGGCAGACAGCGAAGGGTAGGTTGAGGCAAGAGGGAAACTGTCCGCAATAACCTTCTTCAGCGAAGCAGAGAGGCTTGAGAATCCAGAGAATATAATGGGATTATATGGTGCATAAGATGAGGGTGAATCTATGTTTGAATAATCATAGACCTCATCGTGAAAGCCGTTGGATGTGGGAATATCTGCAGTGGAAGATTCCTCTTCGAATGCACCAAGAGAGGTCAGATCACTAGATTTTAATGTCGGTGATTGGATATTGTCTGGAGAAGAATTAGCTGTCCTTGGAGAGGAGAGAGTAGAAAACATTGATCTCTGATCGACAATGAATGAGGTCTCGAGAATCAGATGGTAAGCCATTAGAACCATGCACTGCAAGATGGACTTGATCTTCTTCAGCTCATTACTGGGACCTCCTTTCAGCAGAATCTGAAATGAAGAGGAAACTTTCAGATAACCATCTCAAACAAATCTGTGTGGTCTTCTCCCGGAAAAAAAAAAATAGTTCCAGCAAATATCACTGATAAAAACTCAGCTTGGCAAACCCAGTTTGGACCTATTAAGATGGAAGTTAAAAGGTTAGAATAATTTTGAATATGTCCAGAGATCAAATGTCAAAATTACCATTTCCTCATCCCACAGCTGGAGAGCAGTTCAGTAATTATCCAAAATAATGAAATTTCAAACTCACCGTGCAGCCCAAGCGTGTGGGACAGCCTTCAAGAAACATTAATGTCTTGCTTGGTTTCTTTCCCCCTTCAATGGGACCAGCATGTTCTTCTATGAACTTCTCAATATAAAAGGAATCACACTGCTTTAGCTTCTGGACAGTGAAGCTTTCACTTGACACAATCGATGAACCGGTACACAGAGCAATTCTCTCCAATCGGTGGAGTTTCATATCAAAGACCAAAGTCATTCCTTTTGCAAGAATAGATTCCTGAACATCCCGAGATGCAGTTTTTTCTACCAAAATAACATTTGGATGGCACATCTCTATCATCTCAATCACAGATTTGAGACGATCACCCTCCTATATAAACAAATTGACAATTGATGACAACAATGCATTTATTTATTTTCTTTATGGTTTTCATGAAATATTTGACGAGGTGTTACCTTTTTCATCGTATCAAAAGATGAGAGACCATTAGAAGACTGTCCAAGCACACCACGGATCAAGAGCAGCTTTGGGTTCTCATATTTAGTGGGCATGTGCTTGTGAGCTGCACGCTTCTTAAAAACAAGGCCTCTAATAACTTGACTGGAAAAGAAATGACATCATGAGAGAGCGAAAAAGTAAAAGGGGAAAGAGATATCAATGTAATTCACATTTATGCCTGCCCTTTATTTTTCAAAAAAAATAAACTTTTAATGCCCCTGTAACTCTGAATCTGTCACCTTCGTTTTAGCAAATCAATTACCCAAGATTCCAGAGAAGGAAAACAACTCAAAGTGGTTAAGGATCCATTTTGTGTAGCATTTGGAAATGTTTTTTGAAACTTGCAAACTAAACAATAAACATGTTTACACAATATACCTTTGGTTCTATCAGATGAGTAGAAAAATTCCAGGTTTAGATTTTACTCTCCTTGAGGATGTAAGGAATTATAGAAGTCTTGTGACTAGCAATGAAGCAAACTTACTTATATCTACTAGAAAAACTTCCCCTAGTTTGTCAAAACCAAAGATGCCAAGCCTGAAAACCATTACATAAAGAAGAAGCATTAATACCTTTGACTCCTAGTACCGCTTGCAATACACTTGACCTTAACATGCTCATCTAATCCTTTACCATCAACAGCATCTGGCCCTAGAAATGATGCAGCCTCCCATGAAAGCGAAGTCAGGATATCAACCCAATTCTCTCTATCTTCTGCAGATGAAACAACACCAATTGATCTAAGAAGTTGGGCCACAAGAGCCCTGAACTTCCCATTTACCACCTCTTCTAGTGCTCTCTGCTTCTCCTTGAAACGGTAGCTCCCACTTCCTTCATCAGTACCTGTCCTCAGAGGTTTTGGCTTACCCCAGTCCATGCTGTCCCCACAGCCGCCATCATCATCATCATAAGTCAGATTGCCCTCCACATCATTTTCAAGGTCTCCTAGCTCAGGTGGATCCCACATCAAGGCCTCCATGTCATTGTTAAAATAATGAGGATTGTCCTTGATTTCCTCAAAAACTGCACCATTTTTCTCGCGGTATTGACTATTTACATCTGGGCTATGGTTGGAATTTTCATGCCTACCGTACATTGGATTAATCTCCAGTTGCCCATTCACACAACTGTAGTTAGAGTCCTCATAGCCACTAGAAACAGAGGGCTCTTCTTGGTTGTTTCTGAAAGGTCATGGCACAAAGTTTTCACCAATTTAATACAAAAAGACAGACATAAACCTTGTCAAAATAATTCTTACAAAACAAACCAGTATAAGAATTCAAAGAAGCATACCTATAATATGAGTTCACATCAACTGAAAATTCACCTGAAAATTAGACAGTATGATTAGTCATTAATTTATTCAAAAACTAGTTGATTCAAGAATTTTTCCAGCAGCTATAGTAAACCTCATCTTTCCTGACAAAAAGGATATTATTTTTCTTGTTTCTTCCAACATGTTAGCTGTTGAACATCACTGTCCTATGCGCATATATAGAAGATTAGGGATTAGGCTCTTGGAGCCTGCTGTCCCCGAAAAGCAAAATCTAGGAGTTCATAGCATTAGTTTATGATGGTTACAAAAATTGACTTTGAAAGTGCAAGTTGTCAGCCAGCAAGCAAACCATTGCAGAATTAGCCTTGTATCAAGAAGTTCACCCTTAATTTTCTTCCACTGTTTCCCGTCATATCTATTTCCTGGAGTGACTTCCAGAAAATATTTATATGTATGAACTTAAATCATAGTAAGATATTCAGAACTTACTGCTACTTGAAATCGAGCTGTCGCTGCTCGACAGTGAAATTGTTGGGCTGATCATTGGAGTCATACACGGACTCAATCGTGTCTCTCCACAAACTTTACAAGATAAAAGGTTGGCCCCACTTTCCAATTTCGAAGAACTCTCATTTCCTGTAACTTTCTCACCATTTTCCAACTTCACGAGCTCCGAACCACAAAAATGGCACATAGCGCACATTTGATCCCTTGATTCCACCTCTAGATGGTTTACACCTGAATAGGAACAAGTTTCAAGTGACAACACACAGGTCATTAGAAAAACAATCGACGGTTTGTTGGAACCATCTAAGGAATCACCGAGCAAAGAATGCTCTACTTCCAGAACAAATTCAAAAATCTTAATTCACAGCATTTCTAGGAAGAGTTCTCATCATATCCGACTTGAAGAATGTAATAAAATCGTAGCATATAATTCCCACCAGTCTGAATTCTGAACTCAGCAAGTTAAAGAGCTAACCATAAATGTGGCTATAAACCACCAGAGTGACATTCTAAAATGCAGAAAAAGGAAGAAGTTATATATGGCAATAGAATTTAATCTTTCCCCTGATACGGTCATAAAAATTTCTGAAAGTTGTATAAGATAAAAATAACATATAAGGGAATTCAGCCCTCAACATACTTCTAGCTCCTAACCACCAAGGATACGCATAGCATTAGAAAGGAGGAAATGAAATAGAATGGAAAAAGATGATGCCCGGTAATTTAATATATTGTTTCTTCCATGAAATGAAGAAATTGAGGCAACGCGCAGAAATGGAAGAAGGCAAATTCTTTAGGAGAGGTTTATCTAAAAGATTCACTATATATCTAGGAAGATGTTTCAAGATCCATTACGTTTATTGGGTATGCTCTGAACGGGGAATTTCCAATAAATATGTTAATTGAAACTCTCATCCATAAGTTTCAACTAAACTGACCTCATATAAGTAATAAATTAAGCGAAATCATAAAGGCAGAGACAGAAACCCGGTAGTTCAGCCAGAGATCGGAGAAGAAAGCTAGTCCGATCTATATCATATATCGCTTGCATAGGAATGCACCGACAAGAGAACTGCAAAGGTTAATCCTGAAAAGAAGAAGCAGGAAAGAATCCCCCCTTTTGATAGATCATAAAAATTATGGGTCTTCATGAAGTAGATCGCCAGAAGATTCTTATCAACCACCTCAAAAAATCCAGCAAACAGGGGCCCATCGATCTTTTGGGGGTTGGTGGGGGTGGGAGTGGGAGTGGAATTGCAAGAACACCAGAAAAGGTGAAGCCCGCAGGACACAGTAAAGCTTGCATCCCAGAGTCAACAGATTAGATCAGTTCAGATCCAAAAAAGAAAAAAAATCAAGTATTCAACTTCAATAACTGCAAATACTACAGTTACAGGTCCATGCGAATCCGAACTACAAGGACAAGATTTGTAGTTCTGAAAACAGAGGAAATCAAGAGCAGGGAATGGAAATCAGAAAGAAAAGGAGGGAGAAAATGAAACACGGAGTGACTTACTGTTAAAGCAATCGAAAGGGGAACAAAGATTTGGAAGACGAAGCCATTTGCGTCTGCTTTCCTGCTTCAGAATATATCATCGCTGCGATCTTCTCTCAAATCAAGAGACCATAAAACTTCCCCAGCAAGAAGTGGAGATGTTCTCAGACTAACTAATCGGATTTGTATTCGTCTCCTGAGTCCACTCAGTGTATACAGAGAGCGAAAGAGAGATTTTCATGTGCCAAGTTCAGAGCTTTGTTTCACAGAGAGAAGAAAGAGGAAGAAAGGTATTTGAAAGGGTGGGGACCACTCGCACTAAGTGTGAAAACTCCCTTGGTTTTTTGGCCCTTTTCCATTTTCATCCATATTTTTTTTTAATATCGCCAAACTTACCGATTTACCGATTTATCAATGCTATATATCGTATGGTATAAAATTTATTATTAATTTTTAAATATTAATTTTAAGCATATTAAATTTTAAATATGACCTATTATTGATGGTCAATTGATCAGCAATGGAAACTCCTAAAGTGTTTCTTAACTATTTCTTAGTTAAAATTAATTAATATTCATAAATTCAATCATCTTTTATATCGATTTAAGTCAGTCAATTCATGTGTCCTACGAGAAAGGATTTTTCCAATTGTATGAGACCACGGAACTATCTCAGCCACGTCATTCTATGAAATTTTCTAGTATTTTATGCTATCCATTTATACATGTCGGGCCATATGACGTGAGGCCCGCGAGTACAAAATACAGTGCACGTACACCGAGGGTGAAGCGTTGCGTCCGCTAGGCATGAAACAATTCAATGCTCGGTTCCGCTTTTTCAGAAAATTACGTTTCATCCCCCAAACTATGGTCGTTGCGCACTTTCATCCCCAAACCTCTCGACTACGCCCGAAGGGAGATAATATCTCCCTATCGACGTTTTTTTTTTGTCGGACACAGTTGACAATATGGACATTGGCAAGAAATTGTCTCGACTATCTAAAAATTAATCGTGTCCTTAATTATAATATGAAAATAGAAAAATAATTTTTCATTTTTCTCCTCTTGTGATAGGCGGAGGGATCGATTCTTTGCAATTCATGAAATGTCGACAGCTCATTGCACTGTAAGGATGCAGCATGTGTGTGTGTGTGTGTATATATATATATATACAATTTCATTGGATGGCCATGAGAGTGTTTATGTAAATCTCCCAAAAATTGATGTACCGAATCTTGATCATGTACAATCCCAGGGACATGCAAGAATTAGAAATCAAATGTAGATATTCTCAATTTTATGAAAGATATTATCTACCTTAAGAGTAGGAAAAATAATATTATAGTATAAAATCATACTGTCAATATATCAGTTATATATTATAATTTTTTAATATTAAATTAATATAATATCCTAAATATCTTATAAGTATATTTAATTAAATATTCTCCTCATATAAGTTTGGTTACATTATCATATATCATCTATATTATTTCTATACTATTTTATTTATATTATTTTAAATTTCTACCCTATATATATATATATATATGTATGATGTATCTCCCGCCCCTTTTATTTTATCTTTAACAGCGAAGGCGGATTAACATGTAATTGCATGATTCAGACAGTCTCTGACTTGGGGCAAAGTTTGGATAGGCTGAGAGTTTTACTATTCCTTTTTTTTTTCCTACATATTATTTTTTTAATCATAGATACTCAACGTTTTATTCAATTTTATTTTGATAAAAATATATATAAGATATTTAAAAATATATCATATCATTTCAAGTTGGGGTGAGATAGTCAAACAAAAAGAAAT
>CXYZ01006369.1:82553-119860 GCA_900006705.1 Sonneratia caseolaris
TTATAATAAAAATTAAATATATAATTTATAATTTTTTTATTATTATATAAAAAAAATCACTATACTAAATCTCTTTTCCCAAATTACTTATACATACTTTCACTACCTCCCTATAATATTTCCAATTCTCAGTTCGGTGAATTAGTCAGCGTGAAGAAATATGAGGTTGAACAAGCCCACGTTGCACCATAGCAGTGGGTCACGTGGTGTGGATTTACCACGTGTCAAGATCGCAGCGGCCAGACGCCTACCATGCCGGAGAGAAAACCGCTCCGACTAGGCGCTTTCAATTTGATTGTGCCCCCACACCCCCCAACCCCCGCCCGGGGCACAAGTCAACCACGGAATGGATCCACAAGGACTCGGCCGTCTTTTCACAGTGCGAATATGCCAGTATAGTCTAGAGGCCCCTCGTGCCGTGAGGCGGGATGATCGGATGGTGCCCAATCCCCCGTCACGTGGCGGCATTCCATTGGCTAAAGAAAAACGAAGCTCCGTGCGCTGAACGGGAAGCCAGATTATTTGTCCCACGGAGGGGGAAAATGATTGAGCAATATTCACCTCCTACCTGAATTTGATTTTCCAATCAACTGATCAAAAAATTATATTTTTTACGTCCCACAATAAATTATAACAGTATAAATTCGAATCAAACTAATATACAATGAATAAAATTCTATTAATTATATATTTATTCTATAGATCAAAATTAAATTACTTACTTGCTTGATGAGAAAAGATGAATTTTCATAATGTCAGTTACCAATTTTTGCAATCATACTTTTTTAAATTTTTGAAAATTTTTTGAGAGAATTGAATTTGAAAAGATGATCTTAGGAGGGAAATGTTGAATGGCCTACAAAACCAGAGGCCCACAACCTCGGAAAACTCCAGCAAAATGGATTGCTTTGTCTCAATGTCAAATTCGATCAGACTCTGCCCTTGTTCTCATTATATCTTCAGATCCCCCATACATGCGAAGCCAAATTTTCGTTTCGTACCGCATATTAGGGTTTCTTCATATACGACGGTAATGGAATCGGGCGAAGAAGAAGTTGGAGATCGTGGGTTATCTGCAAGGTGCGGGCCATCTTGGCAGTGGTGTTCAGAAATGACATGGATATATATCCATCTCACGAACCGGCTCGTTTCTTCCTCCCTGAAAATGATGCATTCAGAAAATTTCTATCGTAATTTGAGAAATGGTTATGTTAATTGAGAAGGGTATTATGTATGAACCATCACATGCCGAGGAGAGGTATGCGCGACGCCACGACCCATCTGGCCAATTTGATGGTAGATTGGCGGAGAATGGGATGAAGAAATCAAAGCTAAAGATCGAATACACATATTATTTTACAGAATCGACTCGTTGAACAGATGATACTGAAACTATCCTAAAATTAGGTAACCCACCGGTTTTGATATCATCTGTAATCCGAAAACAGCAATGAGAATGACTACTGGTGCTGACAAGAAGGACCTACCACCTTACACTTTTATTTAATGGAGAAGCTGATCATTCCTCTATGCACATCAATTTATGTGCATATAAAATGTATGTACCAAGTTCTATCTTGATTCAAGCACGATTGATTGATCGATCGAGAAAGTGAACGATCAAGAGGGTTTCAACCCTTATTTTAGATCCGAGAAAAAAAAAAGCATGGAAGAAAATCCATAAATCGGGTGGCAAATATCATTAATTGACCGATTGAAGGTCGTGACGGTGGAATTTGAATTGGAAAACAGGATTTTTTTTTTTGGGCCCCCTCGACTTGTCATCCCCCAAGATTTTTTAATCTTCAATCTGACCGGCTTGAAATCCATCACAGCAGCTCCATTTGACAGCTTGGGATGGGGACGTGTTAATTGAATTTTCTACCTAAACGGCCACATTTCATCAATCAGTTCATACAGTTCTAATACATATAACATATAATATAAACGTGCATGCCTGATTTGTTTTGTTTACTCTATTTCCACGGCAAATATTCATATGATACCTAAAGTTAACCTTAAATTAACATACATATAATACGGGGCCAAGAAGACCGGATTACACAAATTCCTTACCATATAATCGGATTTGATTTTACATAAATCGACAAGTATTTTCCTTTTGAGCTAAAGTTTTGTCCATCGATATCCCTTTTTTTCTCCAATAATTGTATTATATCTTTATCTTTTGCTTTTTATGTGCGTGGGTACACTTCATCTATGAAAGTTGATACGAATATGATAGGCAACCACAAGCATGTAAAGGAGAAAATTATTTTATTATTCAGATATACCACCTTATATCGATTAAATGAAGAAAAAAATTATGAATTTAAAAGAAGGTTGGGTACCGTCACCTATTAACTTAAATTTTTAAGTAAAACGGGTCCGATCCCTTATGATCTTACAATGAATTTAACATGGTATCAAAATTAGTAGGCTCGCACTTCACCCAACTTGAATCTAGAAGTTTAGTTCGTGGTCAGTTGATATAATCTCAAGTATAGAAGAAAATTGCATGACTCGTGACCAGTTATCCTATTGTCGAAGACTGGAAGAAAAATATCCGGCTTATAGACAATTATTAAGGGTGGGTGTTTAATGACACTTGGCAAAGTGGTCTACGTTGTCACGTGTGGACGGGTGTTGAGATATGCAATCCCATATTGATTAAATAAAGAAAACATTGTTAGTTTATAAGAAAATTAGATACTGCAACCTATTAATTTAAACTTTTAAGTAAAAATGAGTCCGATTCCTTATGAGTTTATAACAATTTTAACAATATATTATAGAGGAAGAGAGTTTAATATAATAATATCGCTTTCAATCTAATAATCAAGAGATTATATATTTGATTATGATCATCAGATTTCATGTATCTCTTTATCCCATCTCACTTCTAATATTAAAAAAATATATATTATAAAGAAAAGAAAAGTTAATGCTACTTAGGGAGGCGGACCGACACATAATCGGGAGAGTTTCATCTATCCACAAATATGACTAATTTTTAATTGAGAACGGTTAAGATTTATTTATTTATTTTTAAAAATTAGGTGATGTAAACTATTGAATAATAATTAAATGAAATGAATTCTCAAGGTTCATTGACAAAAACGGGGGAACCAGTGAAGGAAAACGACGTGATGATGAACATTAAACAATCAAACCCACGTCGTTCAAGGCTCTCTTTTCTTTTTGCCTTAAAATAAATAAATAATAAAAATATATATATATGTATATTGCAACTTGCAGTTTTTCCAGATCTACCAAAACTTAATAAGGCAAGTTGCAAATTAAAGTCATTAATTTATTTCCGATTTATTAATTATATTTTGTTTAATTTCCAATGAATTACATAATAAGCAATAGGATATAGGATAGGATTTGATCAAATGCAAACGCACGAACCGGTCCTCACTCATAGATTCTATCGATCGAGACTCCTATGAAGCGTTCCGGCGGGCGCATGGGCTACGACGTAAAAGGCGGTCCATAAAAAATGGCATGGGGAGCTCGGAGAAGTTCCTCTTTCCGATGGCGCTCATGCATTATCCCGTACCTCGACATAGTCTTGGCAAAATTTGGCCCGGCACAATAAGCACTAGCCCCCATGCTGGCACGATAGCCCGATTAGGGTTAATTAAATAAAAATAATAGACAATTAGACACTATTGAATGATAGAAAAAAAATCTCATCTTTTAGTTTACTTGTAATTACAAATAAATCACGATCAAACAAAATTTTTATTAGGTTATTAGGTCGGGCCAAGCCTGACCCTATATGCCGGTACAACACAATATCCTAAAGGGCCGTGCTTGGACCAACCCTTATCGTGCTGTGTCGGCATGACTCGATAAGACTGGGCCTACACGATTTGCCACCTCTACCTCGAGATCTAATGCTTTCGCGATTGATTCATGTTGAAAACTGGATCAGCTCATTGTCTGGGTAAAACTATGGCAGTCACGAACTTCTTAATTTATAGAACTCGAATCTAAAATTTTAGATCAAATACTAGACCATTTTAATTAATCCAAATTCACACTTAATTACTTATCAGCTAATAGACTACCCGCTTCATGGGCCACGCACGGCACCCTCCCCTACCGATAAGTCATACTTTGAGGTCTCGAGAAGTTATCCAATCGTTAGAGATTCGAGAACACTTGCTCGCATAAAACTCCTAAGTGAAAGAAATTACGTGTTCGCTATAGTCAACTGTAATCTAGAATTCGATGCTTCGGCCAACGTATTACATTAAATATACATACATACATATCAGGCGTGCAGCCGGACAACTTGACGATTACTATTTTTTTTATCCCAACAATTGTTTAGGGAGAATAATAATCTTGGACGATTTTAAATTAGATTATCCAGTGCACAAATAGTGATAATTAATTATTAATCGTTAACCAGATTAATGAATTTTGGTGGGTTTATCGATGCCGGGAACATGCGGAACATGTCCGACGCGAACCCATTTATTATAAAAAAATTTAAATCGGATATGTGCTGAAAACCAAGTTGCGACTTTGCAAGAAAAAGAGATACTAAAATAAAAAAAACATTGCAAAAATAAAACGGTTAAATAAAATCATAAAGTAATTTAATAAATCAATGTGCTCCTTTTCTGACCGAGTAAGATTCAAAGGACGTGGCAATTTCTTCCTCCAGTTGGTCAACAACTGATTTTTTTTTCCTCCAAAAACTGTAAAAACCACCAAACGGGAGAACCTCTAGAAGCAGCGTAGCTGAAAAGGTCAACCGGAAGCATCTCTGTTAGTCACGATCCTGGTGAGCCTGAAGAATTTCCAGTCATTTAAGTTTGAGTTAAGCCGCCCTGGTAAGAGGGTAAAAACTCTTTAAGATAAAGCAACTCTGAGTATATCACAATTAAGAGAAGAGAAAGTTGAGTCGCATCAATGAACCGGACCGAGATTGGTTTTGTTATTAGTGATGACTTGCTATTGAAAGTCAGTCAGAAACCTCTTTGTCAGTCACCATTTCAGTAAGTCCGAAAACTTGTGACAGATTTAAGTTTGAGTTAGGTCGGCCCTGTGAGCGGCCAAAACTCTGCAAATCCATGAAATTCACTTCATTTTAAGAACCCGGGTACATCTCACTTCGCAGAGAAGAGAAGGTCGAGTCAACTCGATGGACCGGACCGAGATTGGTTTTCATTACTGGTCATGACTCACTGTTGAAGTTTGATGGGTCGAGCTCTAGGCCCGAATGCGATTGGGCTTTTCCGAGGTGGGTCTTTCAATTTTTTTTTCACATTTTCGTTTTTGCCCTCGAGAGAGCACACTCAATGTTTCTCCTCTGCTGGGCAAAACTGCCATCCAACCTCAGCATGATATAATACGCGCATCTAGAAAGACAAGAACATATATCGTCCAGTGCGAGTGCATTTGAAGTCTATGGCCCGATAAAATTCTCGAAGGGATCTCGAAGTTGCGGTTCACGAAATACAAGAATACATGAGAGCGAAGCGAGTAGTGACCGAATCTCCGGGCCGGGGCAAAATCGATAGAAGTAAACCAACGCAAAACAGAATTCACGACGATATTTACGTCCAAAACCTCGAACTCTGCATCGCTTAGAATGGAATTCTGATTTCATTAGACTACGCCTCGCGCGCGTACAAATCTCGACGTGTCTCTGAAAGAGGAAGCCTCGAAAATCTCCGGGAAATATGATCCTCTCAGGGATTAGCATCTAACTTGCGGATTATCGCCGACTGAATTTTTCTAGTTAGTGTGAAGGGACATGGTAGTATTTGCCCCTGCACATGCAGCGGTAGACCATGGGGCACGACTCCGTGGCGCACCTGTAGCTGACCATCACCCGCTTGCACGGCACACACGGCCCACATGCATGGGAGCAGTCCGGGAGGCTCGACCCGGTCGGGTATTGCCGCTCCAAGAATCCGGGATGCTCGGTCCCTGCCAAACCTATTTCCTGCGGAGATCGATCGAGGGCAATGCTGCAAACTTTAGGCATCCCACTCGAACAGTTGTATTCCTTGCAGCAAAATATCGCATACGAACCTTAGAGGATGCATGGACTCGAGTGTTGCTCCTCGCCCCACTAAACCCTGAAACCATGAAAATGTTAGAAGATGTTGTATGGTTAGAGAATGTTACAGCTTGTAATATCTTGTACGTGATTGACGGGTTTAAGAAGAGTTATGGCCGGAACGATGAAGCTCGTAATCGATCTTGGTCGAGCCCAACTGTGTTACATTCGATGCTCACCGCCGAGGAGAGCCAAGAACAGCAGGAGAACGATGATGGATCTGTGGGCTCCACTGGGCAGATTCTCCATACTTTTTTCTCTTTTACTCCGAATCTTTTCTTGATTTCTCGAGAAACCTCACGAGTTGTGAGCGTGTGCGCCTGCGCCTGTGTGTGATAGTCGTGCAGGTGGATTCTTCGAGCTGCGGCGAGCTGACGAGACGGCGACACATGCATGCGTGCATTTATATGTGTAGCGAGAGATGATGATGACGAACGAGGAATTAAATTGAGAGTTCGAATCTATGTGAGCACATACTGATGAAACTCACATGATCCACGACTACCCTTCCTCGCTTTTCAAGGGTTTCACATGCATTTATTGATCACACTACACCTGAAATTTCCCATCAAAGTTAATACTTCATCTTTATAGAGTTCAAAAAATGTACTTCGTCGAGTATCAGCAGTTAACTCTATGTAACCGATCGAATTCTATCGAGAATAGATCCGGGATGGGAATTCAAAATCCCAGAGAGCCTTTGAGATCGTGGGTAAAAGTCTGGATTTTCCACGTACCAAAAAAAAGTATATATAAATATTCAATTGTAGTGATATTCATCTGGGCATAACGTAAGGCAAGAAACATACACAAATTGAGGCAAGACAGGATAGTTGCTGTTTGCCCAATGCCATAACCGTGAATTCCTGTCCTTCCATTAAATGAACTGCCCCCTCGAAGCTCTTCTCCTTCTTCCAATGGGTGGCTCTTCATTTATGGATTCGGGACATCTTTTTCTCAATCCTGTCGCAATCTTATCTACCATGTGATATGGATAAATATCATATTACTAATTGAATTGCAGTAAATTAATAAATAAGTATCAACCACTTGAATAGTTATCATAATTACTACTAATAATTAGACCAATTTTATAGATATTACTCACCATATTATTTATTATAAGATTGAACCTTCCAAGATTCAGCTCGATCCATCGCGTGGCATGCTTGCATTTACTGCGGTCTGGGCTTTAAATTTGGTTTGAATTCATGTACGATCTATCACAGTGGGATAGACTGTGATGAAGAACGAGAGGGCAACCCTCAGCTCCCTTTTTTAAAAAAATAATAATTATTATAGGATCAGTTAATCGTATGGCTCAGGACGAATTTTTCATGTCACACGTAATTAATTACGACTTCTGGAATCTTGAAATGGTTCTCATAAATTTTTAAAATGTCTGGAATTTTGAGCAAATCTGATCTCCTCAGTGATTTTAAAAAAGAAATTCTTATTATGGGGTAATTAATTATTTTCTTGAAAATAAGTTCTTTTAACCTTACGTATAATCAATAAATTAGTTTCATTCTTGGATTTGGAAAATTTATTTTAGAATTCTAGTAAGAAAATCCCTTTTAGAATTTTTGAAAACTTTTGGTAAACCTTTACCAACATTAAATCCATGTAGAAAGGTAAAAAAAAATCATTAAATAAAATTGCTGAGTAAATTAATCAAGAATTCCATTAAAAGAATTGATGAAATATGGTTCCGAATTTTCCGTTTAATTTAATTTAATGAACTCCTTCATAAAATTCGACTTATTTCATTTCATTATAGTTGCCCAGATCTTTACATTTCATTGAAGCCGAGAACCTTTTCATTGGCCGGTCGAGGCATGAGGCTTCTTAATCATCGGTTTACCTGGCCAATGGTTTCCGTTCATCGACAGTGCAGTTTTGCGACCAGTCCATGTGTAATCGTCCCATGTAGTATACTTGTGCCGCTCGCTCGATACAGTCAACTGATCGGATCCCTCCACCCCCACCAGCGGCATTCAACCGAGGTTTCATATGATCTTTCGGAGCTGTTGCCTCGTTACTGTCTGCCCTTGTGCATGCTGTCGATTAGAAGATTTGTCGTACATACGATGTCTCATCGAGTTAACTTTCGATATATAAAGATTCATGATTTGATATATACATGAAGTGTTAGACATTACTGTTATTATTACCCCAATCGATCTCTTATCTTTCGAGTCAGTTTGCGTACCGTATAGAATTTCGATGGCTAGTGACTATTGTTCACTTTTGTTTTCACGTTAGATGGTATTGGTCTTAGTTAAATCCGAAAAATAAATAAATAAATATAAATATGTAATTTGAAGAGTGCAGATAAATATGTTAAATAGATTGATTTGGCTCGAAATCGGCTCGGATCATCCAAAAATTGGCTCATAACCGATCTTATTGGATTAAACAACAATTACGAGCTTAGTTTAAGAAATAGGATTGTTGAACCGTAAAAAGTCCGAGCCGCTAAAAAGCCATTGGTCAAATTTTAATATTTGTTCAAAAGTAGATAATATTCATGTAAATGAAATAAATAATAAATTCATGTTTTATAGTTATAAATAAAATCTAGAAACATAAAAAAAAAATGACAAAGAAAAGGGTCACGGTCCATGGTTCAAATTGGCACAAATCATGAACCGGCCCTCTTCCATGTAGGCCTATGAATTCTTGAACCATAACACGTAACCGAACTAACACGTTAAGTTTAACATGTCAAACGGTTACATACCCATTTTAAACCGGTCTAAAACCGGATTGAACTGCTCATATTACGTCTCTAAGTGCATACTTACCTTCTATGCATGTGGCCAGCTTCAGCGTCTCTTATCCTCGGGTAAAATTATATTGGGTTTGAGTATTTTCAAACTACAATTCGAGGGTATGCAGTTTCTTCATGTAGTAGTATTCCATGATAGGAGTATCCATATATGATCGACATGCATTCATTATGCGATACCATTGCATTAAGCTCTTTCATCAATTCACCCGACAATATTAAGTTTGATGTGACATCATGAGGTTTAGAAATTGAACCAGTGTCTTATATGATGAGATTTCAACGATGATTAATTAATGGCTCAGGACTCCACGTATTGGGCTGAGGGGTGCCCCGTTGGATCTGATTTTAGGGAAGCCCACTGGGAGAAGACTGTCCAAGCCCAGCAGCTCCACACAGGTTTTGATCTCTATGACTAATGGGTCGGGCCTTGTAGTCTCTGTGTAAGCCCAAAACAGGCCCGATGTTGAACACTCCAATGCCGCCTTCAAGGTAAGGGAATAATTTTCCACAATTTTTTAGGCTGATTAATCCAACATAAATGTAGGGAAATCTATCAAAAATATGTTTTTTAAATTTTAAGTACATCTAATGGTTTGTATTATTAAAATATTATAAATTTAATTTAAATATTATTATAATATCTTATTTTTATTTATTTTTAAAATTTTATATTTATTTCAAACTTATATACAAGTAAATTACATAATGAAATTCATAAATTATTGAATAAAGATATTATCAATTATTCTCATATGTTCAACTTTAAAATAAATACTTATTATCATTATCTCAACTATTCCTCCTTACTCCACTTCATCCATTTGACAAATGGACAACAGAGAGAGAAGAGCACGCATATAGAAAATTGGCAATGTGGTCCGCCATAAATCGAACCTAAGATTTTATTATTATATCGATTACTCAAGGCGACCTGACGAGGTTTGCGAAGAGAGAGAGAGAGAGAATGCAATGATTTATTTGCCATTAGCGTCATGATTCACTGGCCCGACGTACACATTCAACCTGATAATAGACTTAATTTTCCTGGAAATTTATCATCGTGGTGGTGGGCACATGCATCGTACGATTTTGCTGCATCCTTCTCTTCCCTCTCTCTTTTTTTAATTCTTTTCACGGTGATGAATGGTTACACCTTTTTTTTCTAAGGAAAAATTTTCTATAATGAACCACGGCATGATATGATCATTCGGGACCAGGGAGCAAGCATCCGAGGACGATATCGGTGCTGCGACTGCGACACATCCACAATACATACATCGCACACATATATATATATATATATCTATAATAATTACTTGTGAGTTTCCTTTTCCTCCGCATGTTGGGAATCTTTTGTCGGGATAAAGATGATTAGTGATATGGGACCAGAAGCACGCATGCTTTTGTCGGGCAAACGTACTCCCCAAAGAGACGTTCGATCGATCGTAGTACACGGCTCCCAATTTTGGATCGTGATGACACAGCGGCGTTAATTAACCATGATAATTTACTATCTGTTAGATCTATGTGTGTGTCTATAGTTGTCTATGCATGCATAGATACAATATACTTTAATAAACATGCATATATGTGGTGTTTTGGATGTCGCTGAGTTAACAAGATCAATACTTTAGCCTCTTTTCCTTCAGCTTGATGGAGATGAATGAGAGCAAGTACAGGGTGTACTACTTCAGAACTTCACTTTTGCTCAATAACAAGGCCGTACTTCATAAAAATCTGTACTGCCCACGATTTCTCTCGATCGAGACAATTTGTATATTTATATGACCCTAAGTTCGTGAGATGCCAATGACACCCTCCTAATAATCTCGAGCAGGATCTACCCATGTAGACGCAATACTTCCTTTTCGACGAGGAGAAACCACCCGGCCGCTTGGGTATAGAGGCTCTAGCCGAGCTGATTCAAGAGGTAGATCAAGATGTGATTGAAATCGTGCATTACGACGTGGTGCCTCGCGGTTCTTTGTGAAAGGTAATTCCCTGCCCCGAGCTCTGTGTCCCTTTCTCTTTAACGACCATTTTGATCTTGAATTTCAATTCATAGACGTGTGCTCGGTCACACATCGGGTCCATTTTACCTTAGATCTCGCCCCCGAAGATACTGTTTTTTCCTCTTGTCTTAAGTATGTGGGTCGAGGTCCATCTTACCCACGCGGTTATTATCTGTCAAAAGCCGATGAAAAGTACTAATAGGCTCGAACTTCTGTTAGGGCTTCTTACGGATAAGCAACTTCATCCGACCGGCTACCCTCAGGATGTGTTTACTCAAAGCAATGATTTCAATGTCTATGTCGGTACGCATAACAATCTCAATGCGTGCTTAGACAAAACANATGTCGGTACGCATAACAATCTCAATGCGTGCATAGACAAAATAAAAAAAAAAAGTGGCCCGAATGACCCTAGCCGACGCAACTTTTGTCTGCTGATGTGCTACAGAAGTTTCGAAAATCGAGACACGAATAACGAGACGAACAAGTTGTTTTTCACATGCGCATATCAATTATTGGTGAAGGACAAGCGTAGTGGTAAGATGATTCCCTCCAGAGTGGGCCATTTGAGATGTCACGTTCTTCACCTAATCCACCAATTAAGACTAATTGCGTCAGTACAATTTGAACATTTATATATGTGTGTGTGTGTGAATACTTGATTTGGCAATTTATATGCATAGATATAGAAGATACAATTTTCGGGGTGATGCACAGTTTAACAATCTTTTTTCATTATTTTTTCTTTGCAGTTGAAAGAGACTAAAGTTACAGAGCTATATGTATAGCACAAATAGACGAATTTGTGGAGTGCCATCACCATATGGACGGCTTTTGGGGTGCACCCATATAGCTAATCCAAGTTTGAGTATCATCGATTTATTAAAATACAAAACCTATTATGATGTGGATTTTTTCTATTCTCAAAATTCGAACTCAATACTTCGGTACCTATGCACAACATATAATCTTAGAGTAACCCAGGTAAGAGCCTCGATATTCCATCCCTGCTAGTTAATTATTCTTATATGCAAGGCTAGAAGAATGACACGAAAACAAAAATTGTGGGCTCAATATGTACCGGATAAGCATTAGAAAACACAATTTAATCACGTTTCAATGGCGAGCACGACTTGAAAGCCACTACTAAATATATTTTAATCTCTCGAGTGCTCCTCTGTGGAGCGTGACCAAGATTTCTAGTGGGGGGGCTGCATAATCCATGATTTGAGTTGCATCAGTCTTCGGTGAATAATTTAAAACTTCCGACTTTTTTTTTCTGTGCATGCTCACATTTAATTTGAAAAATCTAATGAATCTTTAGTGATTTGGATAGGAGCATGGTCGGTCCATTAGAATGCAAAACTTTCCCAATTATGAAGTAATTAATCTATATTTTGTTCTCTCTTTTATTTATTTTTCTTTTTTCTGAGCAAAAAATGGTTTCATATGCAAGAAAAATTATTGAGTGTGATTATGTGGATGATGCTTTTGCTACTTAAATCTCAAAGCATCGGTGCTTTTCCACCAATTGACAACATTCCCAAACCGGTCGAGCTCTAAAAGTTACGGGCCACATTGTGTATGATTTGTGATCCACTTCACTGGCACTAGCCAACAGGCCGGGGCACAACATAGTGCTGTAGCCCCACGGCACATGCTATATCCATCGAGGAAATAATGACATAACATAGTAGAAAAAAAAATCATTGTAGAGTAAAATCGTCCTCGATTGAGGTTAAGAACTGACTATTTGATTTTCACTGTCGATATTTCTTATGCGTGTTATTCTCTTCTTTTTCTTTTTTGTGATGATTAATGAGGGTTTTATGATGGCTGGCGGCACGATACAGCGGGGAGGTTCGGCATGCTGGTCAACTATGGAAAAACCTACCTGCTCCTTNCGGCACGATACAGCGGGGAGGTTCGGCATGCTTGTCAACTATGGCAAAACCTACCTGCTCCGTATAATCAACGCTATGATGAACGACGAGATCTTCTCCGGCATCGTGAACGAGATATGGTATGTTGGTAGANATCAACGCTATGATGAACGACGAGATCTTCTCTGGCATCGTGAATGAGATATGGTATGTTGGTAAACTATGGTAAAACTTACGTGCTCAGTATAATCAGTGCTGTGATAAACGACAAGATCTTCTCCAGCATCGTGAGGAAGATATGGCATTCTGGTAGACTACAACAAAACTTACTTGCTCCGTATAATCACTGCTGCGATGAACGATGAAATCTTCTCCAACACCACGAACAAGATTCGGCTTGCTGGTCAACTAAGGGGAAAACCTACTTGCTCCGTATAGTCAACATTGTGATGAACGACGAGATCTTCTTTGGCAAGGTGAACCATACTCTCGAGGTAATGGGCATCACAATGGTTGGGAAAAACAATGGAAGTTCTAATTGTCACGAATCCAACTGCGCTACCACTATGAGGGATGAAACTTTATATGTAGAAAATGGATGCCACCTTGATTGGTTCAGTTTTGAGGCAACTACACTCTGCTTCCTTCCCCCTCACAGTGTGGCGGATGCAACCTTTTTCAATGGGCCATCTTATTCCACCATCTCTTCTGGCGATATTGGGAGCAAGACAAGACTAGGTTAAAATAATTAAGTACGATGTTGCCACGCATATAATTTGTGATAGGTATATATATGGTCGTGACTTCCGAGAGACAACCAATGCATATGCAGTGGGTATGATTTCTATGCGGTGGGATTGGCTGATTGGAACTTCAATCACCAGACTAGCCCCTCTTGCTACAACTTGGTCGATCAGCTGGAGATCTACACAGTTGGACTGCCGAGGAATCGGGGGTTGATGATCAGCTAGAGCTACTCTCCAACTCTCTTTTATCTGTTGCTCCGATTGTCATTTCACGGTATGCATAAGCTATTACCCAACTTTGAGCTAGATCTATGTTCATCTGCGATAAAATTATCTTGATCATGAATTTTTTTTTTTCCATTCATAAGATTTGAACAGTCAAATATCATATTTAAGTGAATAGAAGTTGTCAGTTTTCTTACTCTGGAGCATGGTTCATAAGTTTTGCCCATCTGGATAGCACAAACCATTCTTATTGAAAATGGTTCCGCCAAGTGCAATGAGCATTCTTCTGCCCCAAGGTACATGCCCCCATGTTCCGAGTCCCAAGCTGTCCGATAAACCGGTTCAGCACATATATAGGAGCCTATGTCAAATGAATATCTGTGGGAACAAAAGTTAGGCCAGCCTTAATGCAACTGATAAGGACACATCGCTCCACTTGAAAGATGAGAACCCACCGGAAAGTCTGATCTGTGCAAGCTAATGAGTGGCATAGCAGCAACCCCACCATTGACGAAATGACAATTTAGTGTAGGATGATTCATGGTGTCACAATATCCCACGTGAGAAAAGTGGATATACTGCCACCACATGTGTTTCATAATATTTAAATTTAATTAATTATTTAAGAAAAATGATATAATTAAGATTTAGAATAGAATTGTTATATATTTTAAAAAAAGTGATGTCAAATTGAATATTTAATAAGGTAATACTATAATTTTTAAAATGGAACTATGGGTTTATAATTTAAATTAAAGGTTTAATAGCATTTGAATTATATATTTAATAAATAATATTAATAGTATAATATTACTAATAAATTGATATAATATTATAATTTGATAATAATTTATAATAAAAAATTTTAATATAGTTATTATATTAATATAGAATTTAATATAAAATATAAATATAGTAAAATACATATAAGTACATTTTAATTTTTTATTTTTTTTATTTTTAAGTTAGCAGGTTTTTTTATCGATTCAATTGGATTTGACAATCTAACAAGAAACTGACATGTTCAATTGGAGCTAATCGTATTTAAAATATAATTGGGTTAATCTTAAAAATTGAATTCGGTGAGTGATCAGTTCTTAGTCAAACCTTTCGGATTCGTTCGATTTTAAAAATTGTGCTTCATATTGTACCAATGAGGAAAACAAAAGAAGCAAAGAAAAAAATCATGTGGTTTTTGAGGGAAATAACTGATCAATGTTTGTGAGGATACGAATACGAAGTTCAGCCAGTACGGACTCCGTCTGTCGACCATTACACGTGGAGATCTGTAATACATATACCTATAATTTTCACCCAAGATGCAAGTTGGCCCGCCGGTTCCTTTGCTTGACCCTTGAATTTGAATCTTGGAATTGAATTAATCGTCCGACCCGAGCAGGCACGTAAAATATTTTGCAGCAGCAACGTGTCTGAGATCTTCGAGCAGTTCATGTGAAATCTACCCTTTAAGCGCTCCTCGGGCCGTGCAGATCCATCGTATAGAATCTGGTGCGGGGGAATGAGCGGTGTGCTAAGAAGATCGCGCGTGTCACTACTTTTTTTCTGGGGGAAAAAAGGAATTAACTTTACCAGGAAAAAGGTATATTAACTTTCTGATTATCACTTTATTTATAATCTCTATTTTGTTTTTTTTTTCCTTTTCTGATGTACCAGGCAAGTTGAACGGTGAACACATGGGGAAGCACATGTTGTCTCAAGAGGAAAAGCAACCGCGATTCCACCTCTGCACCAGATAATATTCTGTGTAGCGAGCGTTATGCATGCCATTATGCGATTAAATTCAGAGAGAGAGAGTTTAGTTTTTCTATTAACTAACGATATGCCGTGAGAAATTTGAAACAGTTATCTATATATATATATATATGTATATACGTATTGATTTGTGACATATATCATACCACATATACGTTTATCGGACCTTCTACTTCTTCTATGTGGTCCACCGACATGGAGCTGTCGTAGGTAAACTTTTCCTATAAATTGCTCGGCCATTGAAGAGCTCAGAGTACGAATCCCTCCAAGGGAGGAAGTGAAGTATATCATACCAGCAAACTAGAGGAAAGTTAAGCTTGTCCCTCGCTCACCGGTGAGAGGAAATGGGTGCCGCCAGGGGCTTGGTCTTCGCACTCCTGGGACTTATGGTCTTGTTCGGCTGGTCGCTCTACCCCGCTCAGGCTACCATCCGCCGTTACACTTTCATTGTAAGTACATATAATATGCTTCCTTTCAGTCCTTGTATAGCTTGGATGAGTTCCTCTACCCAGTTCGACTTGTAGAGCCCAAACAAACTTATATGTACTCGACGGGCAGTGATGGGCACAAAGAATACGAATATATATATAGCTGTGAGAGATGAGATCTACGTACTCTTTTCGAGTCTTTCGGGCCTCGAACAGTTCACTCGGAATCGGTTTGCAGCAAAGAAGGAAGTTGTTGCCTCTCCTTTGCGTCTATTTGGCAGCTAAAGAATGATAGAGTGAGTGCACAGAGTAATCTTGGGAAATGAATATGGAGTCCCGATGTTTCTGAGGAGACTTAGACACGACAAGCCCCACCTATGAGAAATGAGACTCGGGATTTCATAGTTTAATTACCATTGTGCTAAAGTTCCTTTCCCTCAAGTCGTAACTACTGTAGTGTATAGCCGGTTCATCAGTTCCATGTCTTCCTGTGGTTGCAGCTGAAGGAGACGAATTTCACAAAGTTATGCAGCACGAAGAGCATATTGACAGTGAACGACCGCTTTCCAGGGCCGGAGATCCGAGTCCGCAAAGGAGACACTGCGATTGTTAAAGTAATCAACAAAGGAACATATGGTGTAACTATTCACTGGTATAGTCGCAAAATGAACCGAGTTTCCAGTCCCTGAATACCAGTGGCTAACGTGTGACCCCAAATGACTTCGATCTGCTGTACAGGCATGGAGTGAAACAACCTCGGAACCCCTGGTCGGACGGTCCTGAGAACATCACCCAGTGTCCGATCCCGGCGAACACCAGTTTCACACAGGAGATCATATTCAGCGACGAGGAAGGGACCCTATGGTGGCACGCTCACAGCGACTGGACTCGAGCCACAGTGCACGGAGCCATCATCATCCTGCCGCAGCCTAGAAAGACATACCCTTTTGCAAAACCTCACGCTGAACAAACAATTGTACTAGGTATATACATATAGGCAAAATGAATCGATGCGTAATCACCCGAGCGAACGAGCCACACAAAGTTGGATCTGATCCTGAATTACTGGCTTAAAATGGATTAACAGGTGAGTGGTACAAGGGAGATGTCATGGCGATCATCGATGAAGCGCTTGCCACCGGCGGCGATCCCAACTTATCGGACGCTTACACCATCAATGGCCAACCGGGAGACCTGTATAATTGCTCCAACAGTAAGATTTTCTTTCCTTTTTCTTTATTTTTTTAACCTTTTTTTTCAAAACTTGAAAAGAAAAAGACAAGGTGCATTAAATTATATGCTTTGGTGTAATAAATTAATCTTTTATGTTCCAATTCTCTTCATCTACTAATTTTCATTTGCTATAACGGAGTTAACGACATGCTTAACTTTTCCACAATCCATAGCGACCACTTTCAACATGTTGGTCGACTACGGTAAAACCTACTTGCTCCGTATCATCAGCGCCGTGATGAACGAGGAGATCTTCTTTGGCATCGCGAAGCACAAGCTCACGGTGGTCGGGATGGACGGGGCGTATCTGAAACCCGTAACTGTGGACTACATCATGATTGCCCCGGGACAAACGATGAATGTTCTGGTCAGGGCGGATCAGGCCAAGAGCTTCTACTACATGGCTGGTAGCCCCTTCGCGGACACGGATGCCCCGTTCGACAACAGCACCACGACTGCGATCTTCCGTTACCGCAGTGCTTCCCGGCCGGCTTCCATCAGTTTCCCAAGCCTCCCGGCCTACAACAACAAGAGCGCTGTCGGTAACTTCACGAAACTGCTGCACAGCCTGGCTAACAAGGCGCATCCGGTTCAAGTGCCTCTGAAAATCACGAGGCGTATCTTCATCACCGTCTCGGTGAATCAAATTGAATGCCCCGACTCATCGTGCGATGGCCCTGATGGGAACCGGGCGGCCGCGAGCTTGAGCAACATCAGCTTTGCGACTCCAACTATTGACATTCTACAAGCTTACTACAGGTAATGCAACTGTTGTGATATTAGGAAGTTATATCTCCCGATAGATCTAACTATTTGGGTTGAACTTTGGCAGCAATTTACCAGGTATATACAACGGAACTTTCCCAGATAAACCAGCGTACTTCTTCAACTTCACAGGGGACGTGGGCAACAACACGATTTACCCGAGCATCGGGACTAAGGCGATAATGATCAAGTACGGTGCAGCTGTGGAAATAATTTTCCAAGGGACTAACATTGGAGCTGCCGAGAATCACCCAATGCATCTGCACGGGTACAGCTTCTACGTGGTCGGGATGGGTGATGGGAACTTCGACAACAAGACTAGCCCCTCCACCTACAACTTGGTTGATCCGCCGCTGATTAACACCGTCGGACTCCCGAAGAACGGCTGGACCACGATAAGATTCATGGCTGACAATCCAGGTGAAAACGATCCACACAGGCTCCCTCGACTTTACAGCAATGAGATCTGAAGCTAATGATTAGTGTTTTTTTTTTTTCTCCCTCCCTCCCTTTTGCAGGTGTGTGGTTTATGCACTGTCATTTAGAAAGGCACGCGAGCTGGGGGATGAACACCGTTGTCATCGTCGAAAACGGCCCGACCAAAAATACGAGCTTGCGTCCGCCCCCATCTTACATGCCTCCCTGTTCCAAGTCCTAGCTAGGCCGGTTAGGGTGTTATCCGAGAGATCGTGTTCCAGTACCCGAACCGACAGAATGTTGAATAAAAATCTTTCGGAAGAAGGATCTTTTCCCAAGTGAAATTAAGTCGTATGCACAAATCCGATCGTATGAATAGTAGACCACCGAATGATTTCGACTTACCTTTCGTGGAGCTAAGTAAGTAGCAATCGCATTTACAGAAAGTGATGTGTGGGTTGGATGCTCATGTTTGTGCCATCGCATCATATTACCGTAAATGGTCGGTCCCTCGGCGATTAGTGGTGGTAGAATGGAGAACCAACAGCGAATGCCTGCATTCTAACTTTAACACTTTCGCATCTTAGTATACTCGAATCAAGAAAAATTGTTCAATATGGTGACACTATTGTGATACGACATCTCAATCTCACGTGAGATTTGCTATGCTCGATTCTGGTCAGTATGACTCCGTACGCTCCAGCCATCATTGAGATTCTCCAGCTGCAAAATTAAGCTCACGAGCCTCACAGTTGTAGGGGTTACGTACATTTATTTGCACTGCAGCACGTTGAAGGTTACTGCATATGTTTATGAATTTTTTTTCCCTGGAAAAGTGTGATTCTTTTATTAAGAAAATCATGCATGCAACTTTGTACACACATTCCAACTATTTACATGTGCTCAAGCAAATGAAAAGTCTACGTGGGTCTATGTATAATCAATCATATTTGTTCTATTATTTGTCGTCCATCTCTCTTCCACCTAATCTTTTTAATTTTCTCGAGCCACCGACATCTTCTTCACGTGCCAGTTGCCTCTCGCTACTTTGATTTTAACCATCACGTTAAAATTCAAATTTAAATGTATTATCTACCAAATATATAAATATAAAAGTACTATTTTACAAAATATATATAATTTAAAAAAATTAAAAATTTTACAGTATTCTGCCTTAAAAAGAAAACATACTGCCTTCCCACCGTTAAATTAATTATTCCTCTCCAAAGTTTGCTCACTAAATATATATACATATATATATATATATGATTTTTTTTAGCAAAAGTTGATCTAATCCAATCGCACGGTAAACTTTATCGACGTTTTTTTTTTCATTCACCCTTTTAGTCACTACTCGCATCCCAAGAAAAATGTCTGATTTAGCCAGATCATACGACGAGCCTATACAGTATTGATCTGTCTCCATCTCATACGACACTTTCACCAGAAAGAAATCTCCCTCTTAGGGGTGCTGATGTTCAGCATTCATTCATCATTCTGGCTATCGATCGACCTTCGGTGCTCCCTCCCACTTCTACTGCGAGTGGCATTTATCGATGCATCATTCTCTTCGCACGATATATACAGAGCACGATCTCCTGGTGCTGGAGCCCGTACGCACTTCACCGAGTACTAATGAAATTAATGTGGCCCGTCACTTAATGGAACATCCACGACTCCCTCCGACTGGTGGTGCGTGTACGTCCTTCAGGACCACCCATCAGAGAAAACATTCAATGTTCTCATCTGTTTGATTCCTTCCCACTATGTAAATTCTTCTGCCCAGCTCGTGGTTGGATGAACATTTCCACTAGTAGTAGCAGCAGTGACCTTCCTTCCTCTTGCGAAACGATTCATATTTTTATGCTAGCAAGCAAAGATGCAGTTTGAGATATTGAGCAGTGAATATACTTTGCTGAAATTAAAAAAAAAAAAAACATCGGAATTCACTGGTAATACACGCAATTATGTGATCCCATCGAGCAGGCCTTGATGTACCAATCAATTACTACAAGTTCACATGGTCTCGCAGGACACAGAGCATGGCACTGTCCAAATTTTGCTGGGCCAATTTCCTCACCGTTGTACGCTCCATGTCTGTCTTTCCTTCCTCTTTTTGGTGAGCAGTCTGGTCCGACAAAAGGTGGGACACGCCTCCGAGGTCCTGCAAGTTCACGTGGTCACCGTACTTCTTGAAAGCGCTTAAATCAGCTCGGCCCAGCCGCGACAAGTTCTCTTGTCCTTAGGGTTCGCGGTCCGGATCTCGATGAAATTATGGCACGAAGAAATTTCAGAATTTTGATAGATCCTGCTGCGTAGCCCCAGCGTGCTGCCTGGGACCGGTCTAGGAATAAGCTTAAGCATAAATAGTCAAACACTCACGAACTTTAGTTTCCCTTCTCACCTCAGACGGAGACCGTGAGTTGTTTTTGCCCCAATAAAATATCCGGAAAATAAATAATATTTTTTTGTTACTTCCATTCCTACTTTTGCATGCATTTTTCTCTTATGACGTCATCATTAAACAGTGTAGGCCCGATCAGATCAACCCTGTTATACGTAGAGTTCCGCCCATTGAGTTGGGCTGTGGCCCATTTACAAGTTGGGCCCATTTAATATACATATCGGGGCAGGCGGCGGGCCCGATAATCGGAATAAGTGAGGCGGCCGCTTCGAACCGCGACGAACCTTCGCNGATAATTGGAATAAGTTAGGCGGCCGCTTCGAACCGCGACGAACCTTCGCTTTCCTGACCGAGACAAAGGATCGTCCATATATCCCACTTGTCCCGGAGAAGGATCCTGCAAACCTCAACCTCATGTTCCACAACTTCACAGCGCCATCACCGTCCCGATGAGCGAGCGGGGTGCAATTAGGTCCATTTATATGAGCCGAATGGATCTCGGCCTCCTCGTATCTCCAAATGGGAGGTGGTGATCCGTGTGAAGAAGACGAGCGCTTAAACCGTCTTCGCTTCTGCAGATTTACTGGCCTTGTGGCCCATCTCGATCCGTCTGGACCATGTGCCTCATGTGATAAAAGCTAAAATCAGCTCAATTAGTCTTTATTTAACTTGAGCTGAATTCCCAGATTCGTCCTTAGTGCAACTACTATATGTTAGTATTCAATTATAGTGTTATTTTATATACATGTTGGTAATTTAGTACAGTAATAAAAGTACATATGAAGATAGACGCCTGTCCGTCAAGCTGGCACTCTCTGTCCCTGTACGTTGAGTGAGTGAAGGCTGGCGTCGAGTTCCACTAATGGCAGAGAAAGTTGACCCCGTCAGATTCGGTATCCTCGGCTGCAACAGCATCGCCCGGCTGGCTCAGGCCATCTCCTCCGCCCCGTCCGCCACCCTCCACGCTATTGCCAGCCAACACTCCCTCGACGAGGCTGCGAGCTGGGCAGTCGCCAACGGCTTCACCTCCAAGCTGTACGGTTCGTACCAGGAGCTGCTCGACGACCATGAGGTGGACGCGGTGTACGTGCCGCTCCCCACGAGCCGCCACGCTCGGTGGGCGGCGGAGGCAGCGCGGAGGGGCAAGCACGTGCTGGTGGAGAAACCGCCGGCGCTGGACACGGAGGCCCTGAGCGAGATAGTCGAGGCCTGCGAGTGGGGCGGGGTGCAGTTCATGGACGCCACCATGTGGCTGCACCACCCGAGGACGGCGGCGATGAAGGAGTTCCTTTCCGACCAGGAGGCCTTTGGGCAGCTCAAGGAGGTGTGTGAAGGGTTCACACGATCTTCTTTTATGCTCTTTCTTTTTTAATTATAATTTTTCCATGACGCGTTCAGTCCTTTTCCAATAAAACAATAAAATATATTTTTTTCCTGGTGGACACTGATCTGACGAACCATTGTGATCTGAGACAGTAAAATTTGTCCCCAGCTAGTTCATGGCGGTCAAAACCCTTGTCCATCGACATACGTAATCGAACATTTAGTATTCCTGAAGATCGTCTGCCCATCTTGCAGATGCACACTAGTTTCACGTTCAGTGCCAGTCCCAGTTTCCTCAAGAACGATGTTCGAGTCAAGCCAGATCTCGATGCTCTCGGTGCCCTTGGCGATGCGGGGTGGTACTGCATCGGGTCGATCCTCTGGGCTGCCGACTACAAGCTCCCCAGGACCGTGACCGCCCTGCCCGGGACCGTCTTCAACGGAGCCGGGGTGATAATGTCCTGCGGGGCCTCCCTGTGGTTCGAGGACGGCTTTGTGTCAACTTTTCAGTGCTCCTTCCTGTCCCACCTGACAATGGACATGGTTGCTAATGGCTCGAAGGGAAGCTTGCGCGCGCGTGATTATGTTCTCCCATTCCAAGAGACTCGGGCCTCGTACAACACGAGCTCGGGAGCATGGTTCCTCGACGGGCTCGCCGGGTGGGCTCCCATGCCAGTCGAGCACGCGGTGACCACGGACGTACCGCAGGTTGTGCTCATGGTGGAGGAGTTCTCGAGCCTCGCGCGAGGAATCAAGAGTGGCAGTCTCAAGCCCGACGTGACGTGGCCTGCTATGAGCAAGAAGACTCAGCTGGTAATAGACAAGGTGAAGCTGTCGATAGAGGGAGGGTGCGTGCCGGTCGAGGTACACGAAAGTAATTAATGTTGGATAAGCAGCTTGATTCAAGGGACTTTATATATAGGGGAGGTAAGACCAGTAAGTTGTCTCGAGGGTAGGCACTATTCACTAAAGCATCTTCATGTCCTTAGTGGAAGTCAAGTGGGGGATCCGTAGGGTAAGGCATTTTTCACGGTCTCTGTGGGAAAATTAAACTTATCAAATACATGCGTGTGTGTTTTTGCGGTCTACTTATCATGTAATGTATGTCGTACGTGTACGGGTGCCCCATGTCATGAGAAATTGACTCGATGGACTTGGATTTTGAATCCAATAGAGTGAAAAATAAAATTTTATAAATGAAAAATTAAATTAAAATAGTTTTTATCATAATTAATTTATGAATAAACCATTAAATTTAAAAGAATCAAATAATATATGCTAATATATGTCCTAATAATTAATTAATTTATTAAATAATTTATAATTTATAATTAATCCCAAATATTAAAATAAAAATTTCAGTAAATCAGTTTATTAAGAGTCAACTCCGTCTCCCTTGGCACCACAAAAAAATAAAAATAAAAATAAAATTGGAGGGGGCAGGAAAAAGAAAAGGGGATAATTTCCCGAAAATCGTTGAGAGGACCGGAGCAGTTCCGTTAGCTTCCACGCCTCGATTTCTTCCAAGAATCTCCCGAACTCTGTTGGTCTTGTTCATCTCCACCATCGTCTTCTTCTTCGTACTCTGATCTCACACCATGTCAGTAATCTGAGCATTAACTTCTGTTTCTGCTGCTACCGAGGACGCGGCTTCTGCGACCCGATGGCTCTCCCTTTACTTCCTCTACGGCCCCTCTCTCCCTTTCCCGCCCCCCGCAGGACTGCTCCAGCTTTCAAGCCCTGCGGTAGGGTCTTCACGCCCAGACCTCCGGGTGCTGTTGCCGCCGGTGACACCTTCACGGAGAAGTCGGGTTATCTTTTCGAGCTTAGCGCGACGGAGCTGGACTCCCTGACGGAGTACGACGCGTCCAGGATTGCCTCTATCTACAAGCGCAGGCCTTTCGTTCTGCTCCGGCGCCTTCTGCAGATTGGGTCTACCTTCGGCCGCTGGTTCGCCCTGCGGTACCTTGACAGCGTCAGTGATCAGTCTGATGAGATGTTCAAGGTCGACATTATTAATCTTCATACGCCAACTGAGTCATCATAATGATGAATTTCTTTTTCCTTTTTCCCTTTTAAAATATGAGATGATTTGGGTAACATTGTTCCCTCGAGTGAAAACTTACCAATCATTGGACTTTCGTGATTCTAACCGTGTTTCTTTCTGATATTGTCCATGTAATGCAAGTTTCTGTTTGCTCAATTGAAATGCTTTAATTGTCGACCAGAAAGTACGTATGCACTTTATAGTTTCCTACGTAAATTGTGCCCGGGTCGCCCAAAGTTGGTGTTTTCTCAAGAGGGGTCAAACTTCGAGGTCAATGGGGGTATTTCTAATAAAGTTCATTGAATTGTTGTTATCGGAAATACATGTAACGTTTCTTGGTGCGGAAGGTAAATGCATTTGCAGTTAATTGAGGACGTAATACAGATGTCATTTCGTTTTTATTTATTTGTTGGTTGAGTGATGCTATTTCTCTTGGCAGATTAGAGCGGAAGAACTTCGGCAGATACTGGTAGAACTTGGGCCGGTATGTTATATTTATATTCTCATCCACTGGGATAAATAGTTCATTGCTTTGTCCAGGGGTATATTTCTTTTTTTTGTCTTTGTCAATCTCTAATTCATCTGTGTAGAATTTGTCGGGGTTGCGACAGTATTTTGGCCTGTAATGGTATCTATATATTTTCCCGTATGTGTAGAAACCTCAATGAGTTTTATTTGGTCTATACATTTTCAGGTGCTGAAATTTGTTTTATATAATTTATTTTTGTTTTGCTTTTATCAGGCATATGTAAAGATCGCGCAAGCTGTTTCTTCACGGCCAGTAAGTGAGGCTATTATTAGTTTAAGTGGCAGCTGTTTGTCTAATCTTCATTTTGTCGGGCTTTATAATTGTCTATTTGAACTGGGTCACCTTATTTTCAGGGTATAAAAGCTTCCATGATTTATTGTAGATGATCAAGCAATGTAATAACTATCTTTGCCAGGAAAAATCTAGAATTACATTTTTTTTTTGCTACATTCATACTTTACCATAGTTCAAGGCAGTCAGAATGGATATGTGGCTTGGGAATATTGTAGTCAGCTTATAATTTACTTTAAAACTTCGGAGCTGCATGTAGATCACTCAACATTCTATTGTTATATAACTCAAATATGTGGTTGTATGACATCTATTAATTGTATCCAGCAGCATTCTGAGATATTTTACCTATTTGCAGGATTTGATACCTCCTGAATATCTTGATGAGCTCTCACTTTTGCAAGATAGAATAGCTCCATTTTCTTCTGATGTTGCTTTTGATACAATAGAAAAAGAACTCAAGTTGCCTATTGATGAGTTATTTGCAGAGATTTCACCAGAGCCCATAGCAGCAGCATCTCTTGGACAGGTTTTGAACTGATTATTCATTTAAACTTATTCTGGTTCATCATTCTGGATGTGCATTTTTTTTCCCACAGTCTTCTTTCATTTGTTTCCAGTTATCATCATACCTAACTTATAGCTATTATTCTCTCACATGCAGGTTTATAAAGCAAGGCTTCGTTGTGAAGGAAAGCTTGTTGCTGTAAAAGTGCAAAGACCAGGAGTTCAAGCTGCTATTGCCTTGGACGTTTTGATTTTGAGATATTTGGCTGGGGTGATTCGGAAAGTTCGCAAGTTTAACACTGATCTTCCAGTAAGAAGCTACTCTTGGGTTCTATCTATGGTCTTTTGAGTTATGCTTCTGTTCTCTCAAGATAGCTTGAGGTTTAGTTGAGGGTGCCGATTTCATGTTTATAGAGATTTAGCAACCTTGCATTTGTAACTAGTTGTACAGAAACTTGTTTGAACTGATTTGGTCAGCCCCCTGCTGATGACACAGTTTATATGATCTCTTTGCAGGCAGTAGTTGATGAATGGGCATCAAGCCTGTTTCGGGTACACATCACACTGTTTAACTGTTTTACAATGTTTTAACTAGAGTCAATGTAAGATATGCTTTTAAACCATCTTGTGACTCCATTTCCATCAGAGGAATGTTTTAGAATGAATTAATTTCACTTAGATAGCATGAAAAATATTTATCTTCCAGCATATTGTTCTATTTGTTGCTGAAAGAAGGGGATGCTATGCATTGTAGTGCCTGTTGGCTTTGATTAGATTGGATATTACGTAACTATGGTTTTCATCTACTGAAGTTCACACACACACATATATTTCTTAACTGATTAGACACATGTATCAGCTCTTAATTGCAGTCACTTGTCCATCTTGTGGTTTTCTAGTATAGCAAGAAATCAGATGGTATATCATTCAGATGTTGATTGTCTCCAAATAAAATTCTTAGCACTTTGGAATTGAATACAGGTAGTCCCATTGAATGCAGGAGATGGACTACAGAAAAGAAGCAAACAATGGCATCAAGTTTAGGTAAGAGTTTGGTATTTGCTACTTAACCCATTTTTTAAAACATTATCTCCTTTATTAATAGGTCAGTATTGTTGACAATTTTTTTGTTGACAGTGGCACCGACAGAGTCATATATCTTAGCTACTGTCTTCAATCCTGTTAGCTATTCTTGATTTTATATGGTGAAAGCAAACATCAATGTGTATTGAAAGAAAAAAATATTCTTCTAAATTTAATCCTATGTAAAATGTAATGCTAGTTTGGGTATGCATAATTATGATGACAACTATTTGGTGAATATTTTGTCAGGAAGCTCTATGGTGGTTTACCGGATGTTTCAGTTCCAGAGATGTATGTGGATTATACAACTAGCAGGGTGCTTACTATGGAATGGATAGAGGTAGGAGTGAATTCTGCTGTGTACTCTTTCCTAATCATCACTATATGAATGTTAAGATCAAAGTATTCTTTATAATATCCTTAATTATTAGATGCAGGAAAGTGTCACATATTTTGGGAGGCATGGCAATGTGAATTATTGCATTCTTTGGCTGATTTGATCCATGAGAATATTTTTGTTGCAATTTTTAGAAAAGTGGTGAATGGCCCCTTTTGTGGATCAATATACTTATTTTTATCTTTATTTTGCTGAAAAGTGAGAGAGTTGGTTAAATACAGCCATACTTCTTATTCTACGTAAATTCTAACGCTAACCTTTTTTAGGACAACATTATGCTATCAGTTAATGTTTTGCTAGTAGAACATGCATTGCCAGGATTGGTGTTGAGTTAATGTTACTGACTTTGTGTTTCTTCTGGCTGCTTTAGGGGCAAAAACTGTCTGAAGTTAAGGATCTTTACTTAGTCGAGGTCATGTTTGAAATTTATCTTCTTTTATACTCCAATTAATTTGTTGCAAATGATATTAATGTTTGTCATATCTGAGATAGTTTTCTTTGGTCTACACAGGTGGGGGTTTACTGCTCATTTAATCAACTCTTGGAGTATGGATTTTATCATGCTGATCCACACCCTGGAAATCTTCTTCGGACATATGATGGGAAACTTGCTTATCTAGGTATTTTTATCAAGCTCGAATATAAATGTTATCTCTGCATTCTTTCATTTTAAGGATGAAGTTGCTAATCTGGATCACAAACCACTTTTCTTAAGCTATACAAATTTTGCATTTGACAATATAAGCTCTTTTTTTTTTTAATCTTTGAAAAGGCTTAAAGTTGACCAACTTTTGGCATGTCTAAATCTCTTCAGTAACTGCTGGGATTTTAAGATGCTGATTTGAATTGTAAAACTAGAGTGCATAACCCTTAATTGTTACACTTTATTAAGAGCACGAATTGGCTGCGTTTTTGCAGGACCTGTTTATTGCACTAAATCATTTTAATTTTTGAAGGAAATGAACTGTGTTGACATCTTATATGTTTTCTGTAGATTTTGGTATGATGGGTGAATTTAAGCAAGAATTGCGTGATGGATTCATTGAAGCTTGTTTGCATCTCGTTAATCGTGATTTTGATGCACTGGCCAAGGACTTTATCACTCTTGGGTACGATATTTGCCTCATTTCTTCTTTCCATACCGTGGGATAGTTTTTGTCATGTCACATTTAGTATCTGGGAAGCATGCTAATATTAAAATCTTCAGGCTTCTCCCCCCGACAGCAGACAAGGATGCTGTAACAAAGGCTTTAACAGGTTTCCTATTCTTACATAATATTGGCACTCTTCATATTTTACAATTATTTTTTTGCTCATCTCATGTATTATTTTCCTGCAGCTGTCTTCGAGAATGCTGTCGCTAGAGGAGTTCGCAATATAAGCTTTGGAGATCTATTAGGAAACTTGGGAACCACCATGTAAGCTGCCAAACCAGTTTAATACAAGAGAAATACTCACTTTTTCGTGCACAGGGACTTTGATAAATATGGGTACATATTATCAGAGGTTCAGAGTTGTGATGAGGCATATTGACTTTTGGACATAGAATGACTGCCTTAACGAGAAAGGTTCTGAATATTCATCATAATAAGGTTCTGAAAATAGCAATCTTGAAGACTCAAATTGGATCAGATTTTGTTGCAGAATCTTCTGTTTGCCATTTTTGTTTCTTCTTTACACCGATTTTCAAGACAAGTAACTATTTGTCACTTCTTTTGCAGGTATAAGTTCAAATTTCGAATACCTTCTTACTTCTCCCTTGTAATCAGGAGGTATCAATTCATACTTCCCCTTAGCATCCTCTACTATTTTTCTTCACTATAGACAATACCTTTATCACACCTATATTGTGTTAAGGAGTAAATGTTAATGTAGAGTTCACCATTCTTTCCACTTGTTTTCGGTTTTTCAGCCTTGCTGTATTGGAGGGAATTGCTGTTGGTTTTAACCCCAAATACAAAGTATTGGGCAGCACATATCCTTGGATCGCTAGAAAAGTATTATCTGACAGTTCACCTAAACTAAGGGCTTCTCTGCAAGAGCTGTTGTATGAGGTATCATTGCTATGCTATCTGAATCTTAAAATATAAATCATGGTTTAGGATGATAGTTTCATGGTTTAGTACCGTAGTGTAATGTATGTTCACATGTTCATTGCAATACAGGATGGTACTTTTCGGATTGATCGGCTAGAATCTCTACTCACAGAGGTTAGATTATCTTTCCCTTTTTGTTGTGATTTATCTCCCCCACTCTCCCCTTCCTCATTCTGTGCCATGCCTCTTCCATCTGTAGTTTGCTGTCTTCCGATTACATGGTTTAGGGGGTCTGAGTTTTAATTTTGTAGCGATATCATAGGCCAATAAGAGTAGTGTGGTTTTCACAGTTAATTGGCTACCAGAGATCTCAAAAAATACATCAGAAGCATGTTGTTAAGTTATCCCGACAAAAATTTAGGTAAGTTCAAAACAAAAAACAGAGGACAAGCAACAAAAATGAAAGAGGAGTTCACGATTACAAGCTGCACTTGGGGAATCATGTCATTTCTTGATTGCATGTCCTTGGTCATCCCTTGGCATTTTTCATGTATGAGGTGCTGAACTTTGAAATTTGTCCCTTAACTTAATTTTTGACTGCCTTTTACCATGTTCTGGAGCAGTCTCTCCGTGCAAAGACAGAGAAGGCATTGGTCAACAAACCTGTTGAAGATAGTGATCCCAGGCTGGCTGTCAAGCAAATTCTATCTTTCACATTAACTGAAAAGGTATAAACGTCCTTTTTATCTCATTGTTCTCAGTGGTTTTTACTGATATTTAACCTCTTTATAATTTGTATCTTCAATCTCAACAATTAATTTTTTAGGGTGCTTTCGTGAGGGAAATAATGCTTGATGAATTTGCCAAGGTAAAACTTTAGTTGTATTAATCTTGAAGACTCTGTACGACAAAGTGAATAATCTTGATTCATCATATATGTAAAATTGTACACATAATAGGAGTTGAATGAACGAAAACTTAATTTGCCTTTATGTATTCTCTCTATTTCATACATTTTCCTTGTTGACAAGCTAACTGAGGACGGGTCAATTTGTGCTGCAAATGATCACAGGGATTAGATTCACTTGGTCTAGCTACAGTGGCAAACATGCCTTTTGCAGCATCCATCTCATTCTTCCGCATGACTGATGAAGATGTAGTCAACTTGAAAACATTGCATCACCTTTTGCTGTTATTGTCAGGAATTCGGAATGATGAGAGCTTCATTCAGGTATAGATCCATAAAGCCAATTTTCACGGTTATTTTCTTGACAATGGTCTTCATCCGTGGTTTTTAGCATTATCATTGCCTTTTTATCAAATTGAAGTTCCTGAAATAAATACTATTCTGAGCTCTGACCTGTGACTTAATCCACTTTGTCATCGTTTCTTGTGCAGGACACTAAAAGGAGGAAACCGTACAATTTTCAACAACTGAATTTAGGAGAGCCTTCATTAGTATTGGGTCAACTTTCGTCAGCCCAAGAAATTATGCCCTTCCTTTCCGTTATTTCAGAGGTGAAGCTTTCACACTGATCTATAAAATTAACTGCAGCAATAAAATCTACTTGCTTAAACCATTGTGTGAGCCAAGAAAGTAGAGTATACATTGATACTTTGATAGCAAATCTAGGCGTGAAAGTGGAGTAGACTTGCTTGATGACCGCCCTTTGTGTCCATTATCATAAAACTGCCCTGTCAGGCAACTCTAGCTTCCATACACATACTGAAGAGTCTAACTGAATGGTAAATTCACGAAACAAAGACAGAGAGCTCCCATCCGTAGCTCTGATCTGAGGAGGAACATCATAATAGGTCCTATTTTACCAATCTCTGCTATTCCGTCTATGTTCACTTGGAAGGCAAAGTCATTTCGGGCCCCTATGACGGACGATCTCTTCCTGATTTTTATTATTTTTATTGATTGAATTCGATAAAATATTTTTGATAGTTTCTGCTCGTCCTTGTTATGTCTTTTGCATTACTATCTTACAACGAGCTGCTGCTTTACAGCTCCCACCAGAAATGCAGCAACGGCTACTGAGTCTGCCCGGTGATCTTGCCAGAAGATTGATTTCCCGAGCTACTGCTCGAACCATCCGCAGAATCTTTCTATGATGTGCCTGGAATCGTTTTCCTCCTCTATGCGTATCAGACCAAGCAAGATGGCGCTTTCACCCGCTAAACCTCTGGCAGGTCTCTGAGCGAAGTCACTTGGGAATTAATCGGCAATGTCAAGTGCAGGGGGAAAGGGAAGGCTTGTTTTCAGTTTTATAGTCTTGCGTCGACATTTCTTGATATACCTTCGCAAGTTTGTGCATTCTGCAGACGAGAGAATATTCAGCTCCTACGGCTGAGGTGCACTGCTAGGTCATAGATTACCGAGCACTCTTTCCATTCTGATGATCATTTACTGGGCCCCTTTTCTGTTGCGCGACTTCGATTGCAAGCCAATCGTTCTAGGCATCTTAGTGACTGCAATTAGTTCTCGAGTTCATGTTGGGCAGTTTCACAATGTATGGAAATTTGAGGTGATGGACTGGCCGGGAATGATGGCGGAAGAAGTTGGAACTTTGGAAGATAATAATTTGACCCATAAAAGGAGAAACGTCGTTCTGAATTTCATAGTTGGTCATCCTCTCTGCCTTCCTCCTCCTCTCACGAAACTCTTTACGAATATTGGCCATCGTTTATCAAGAACTGACAGACCAGACAGGGAGTTGGCCGTGGCTGAGACCTCACCTGGTCTCTGGCAAGCTCAGCTCGAAGGCCTGCCTTGGCCCCTCCAGCTTACACAGGGCAGGTGCAGTCAGTCCCACGCGGATCCAGCGGACATTTCGTGTCTTTGTGAGGAAAATAGTGGACGCAGATCTTCCCTTTGAAATATTATATGTGAAAACATTGTTCTCCTTCTGTACAACTGCTACATCGACAGTAACAAAGGCGGACTCCCTCGAGTATAAGCTCTGACTAAGGAGGGGACCACTTACATGGCAACTCATTATATGATTTCAAGTAATTATTGGAGCGTCCGCATCGACATGGTATTGCCACGAAGATACTTCTCAATTTGTACAAGCACCTGCGCACGTGCAAAAGAGAAACCATCGATTAGTTACTCGTTCTTGACGGGGGCAGAAATGAGCAAGACAGATGAGGAGTGAATTGTGGGGGCTCAGAACAGAACCCATCTCGATAGTTAAGGCAGGTATTTGATGTGTATAATATCCAGGATCCTGCTGTATAGCAGATTCCTGGTACATCGCTGTCGGCTCTAGGAGGGCAAATAACCCACCTGGAGAAATGCATCCATATGGTAAGTCCTAGTAGAAGTTTTGGTGGTTGTTCCTTGAGAATGGGAGCCTCACCAAAATCAATGGTTTGATGGGAAGAAATTGTTCGGTGATCAACTATCAAACGCACTGATAGGGAACACCGATACAAGTAAGCAAACTATCATTCAGGAAAGTTCAAATCATCTACCTAGGCAATGATGAAACTCATGCAAGACCCTCATTATCTAAAAAAAAAATGTTGTCCTGAGGTGACATCTCTCGGGTCTATTTAGTAGGGAAAAGGTATATATTGATCCATATGCAGATATGTCACAAGTGACAAAAACGAGGAAGAACTATCATGGGAAAGCCATGCACATAAAATGAATCTGCAACATCGAGATTTGGTAAATCCAGCCCATAGTGAGAGCAGTTTTGCAGAAAGACTTCTGATAACTTTCAACCACTAAGAAGCTTTTGGCTCAACTGCCTGGCTGAGAAAAAATACATGCCAAGTTAACCTAAGATGCACATGCCATAAGATAGTACATATCCATGCTTGATAATATACTCGGACAGCCAATAACCTACTGCTTTATCCAGTTAAAATAAACTACTGGAACTGGAAGGGTTTGGCAGGAAAATCAACGGTATATTTCCGACATGCATACCTGACCATAGTTATATGTGCATAAAATGCAAAATAGATTAGGGCAGATTAACATACCTCAACAGCTATAGCAGTTGGTGTGACATCAGAAATATCATCCACGCCCAAAGTTCTAGCAAGATCTGAGGTTTAATGATTCAAAGGCCAATGGATCAATAACGTGAGGTTTTCCAAATGTGGGAACCCTTAAATGGCTTATTTTGTCACAATACTGTGGCAAAGAGCTGGGTAAGAGCTGAAAACAAGATATACTTTCATAGAAAAACATGCCAGAATAGAGAAAAATGTTTAGAAGCTTCTGAATATTCTAGGGTATCAGACTCAATAAATGTCTAAAGTGAAAAAGATGACTCATCAGGATACTTTCGTCTGAACAAAATTTTTAAAGGTCAGACAAAGTTACTTAGCTAGGCCAGGATTCAAGGGGTAGTGAACATGTGAAAGCTAGAAAAAGAGCATACCTAAAACAGAAACTGTAACATCAGCACTCGCATACGATTGGGCTCTCTTTTTTGAAAGAGTGAAGAGTCCTACAAAGACCTGCACAGGATATATGCTGATTTGAGAACATGGTGCATGTACCAGATGACAGGGCACCAATTTGTATCGTGTGAAGAAAGCAGATAATTACCTTTGTATAAGCATCCCCAGAATCAAAGTGCAAAAGAGGACGTGATTCGGTTCCCACTGCAGCAATTCTCCTTGCTAAGGCATCTAAAGGTACATCTAAATAGACGGTGACACCTTGTTTCATATATTCCCTGCAAAAGATATTTGGAATAGAGAGTAGATTAATTAAACATTGTCTTGAGGTTAGTAGTTTTTCCTAGCTATGAAAGAGATTATCTACCAGTTTATTGGGCGAATAACTGCACCGCCTCCAGTTGCCACTACCTGTTGGGCCATTAAGGACAACTTCTGCAGTGCTTCACTCTAATAACATAAAAAGGAAATATTAATTTACATTTCCAGCTATAGTAATTATGTATCATTTGTAGCATATGCGATTAATGTCACTGAAAGCAAACTAAAATGGAATAGGACAGCTAATCTGGCAAGAGAAGTAAAAAATGTATAAATAAGCTCAGAGAAGATTTCAAGAGCACGAGAGACATGTATATACAGGTCCTCTCTATGAAAAGATGCTTAACTTGTCTACATAATAGATAAAGGCAATAAAAACCTGCACATCCAGTAAAGTAAAGTATGGCGAGGGCTGAGAGAATATGAAACAAACACTCCAATAAACTAAGACAGTCTATAACTGAAGCAGAACAATGGACAAGCAAGTAGAAACATAGGACCGCATAAAGAAAGCACCCATTGCAGATAGTAAAATAAAGAATAAGTGTTGAAGAAATAGAGCTTCTGACGCACCTCATAATCTCTGAAGAGATTCTCACCACACTGACTGAAGATATTATCCACAGAAGCCCCACCAAAAGTCTGCTCCACATATTTGTCACTGCACATTTACAATAAGGACTAAATATATGGAAGGTTAATAACCAGACTCAAAAGAAGTGGGGAAGCCAGACTTTCTTCCCCAGACAAATTACTCTATTAATATAATGTCTAGGACGGATTGCAGCAGTAACTAAGCATCTGAAGCTAAACTCAAAAAATGATCCTTTTTCTGAGAGCGAGGAGGAACATGACCGACAATATATAAGCACACAATTTAATGTACTTAATGAAATTAATCGAAGGAATCAATAGGAGAATGGTGAAAGTGAACTCCTCAAAGAATAAAAAAATACATAGTAATCAGGTCATCAGTGAAAAGCACGATTATATTATAGAAGCATTAGGAAGTTTCTAAGGGATAATTGACTGCACAAGTCCACAAGCAGACACCTTCTTTAGGCATTATATGACAAATTATAATGCATAGAAATGTTGTAACTCTTCAACCACCGAAGGGAGGGGGAATCAGTTACCTGTCGATAAAAGAATAACCCAGTGCTTCAGACAAGATCTTTCCCACTGTTGTTTTTCCAGAACCCATCATCCCTGAGTCATAAGATCTAGAATTTTATCACCCAAATCAAAATTATCTTTTATCAGTAGAAAAGTTCAGAAAGAGAACAAACCGACAAGAAATATTGAGCGCCCATCCAAGCATGAGCTGATTTTGTCACCCTTCATCTGTTGTTACGCCAGAAATCAGTCAACTAAAAACACAAAAGTAAATTGGCTATTTACTTTTAAGAAGACTCAGCTGCAATGCAAAGATTGATGCATAATTTTCCATTAGGCATCATGTTGCTTCCACAAAAGGGAAAGAAAAAACAGTCCTAAATTTCAGTTGTAAGAATGAGGTACATCCTTTGATTATTAACAATAAACTTATAAAAAAAAATGCAAAAAGAAACATCATACCTTTAGCAACCAGTCTTCATCAAGAGAAGTGTGACAATAACTTGATCCAAATGTAGTAGCTGAAAGAGATGTTTAATGAGCAATATGGATAAGGTGTTTACATCACAAAATCAATATGCTCGAGCTAGAAGTACAGAGTGCAAAATTTAGTGATTTATTTGAAATAAAATATTCAATGGACACATTTCTATCAAGTATCCACGGGCCAAGCCTGTGATCTTTACAAATGAATGGTAACCTTATATAATGAAGCAACTCATCCAAATAAAGTTATCCCGTTAATGTCAGTGAGAAGAAAGTGAATTTCCAATAATTAGACAGAATAATTGCTTTATATTTGCAGATGCTAATGCACCAAATGCAGCTCTTACAAGAGCAATACACCAAGACCTCAATTTGCAGGATTGCTTGATCAATGACCTAGTTAAACATGATTTAATGTGACAAACAAGTTCCTATTCCCAGTAGTTGAGATGCTTTATAATTTGGAAATTTTAGTACCCGTTAACTTATGGCCAAATCAGGGATTGCAAACCAGCTCTACCCAATCTGACTTTCGTTACAAAAGAGTTTCCAAATTCATTCTCCAACTGTGAAAACAAAAACATGGCTAGAAAAGTGAATTTGGAAACTCCTTTGTAACAAAAGACCAGACGTTGTCTCACAGTCAACATGACATTTACCTAATTATGCCAACCAGCAAGTGTCGAACCTTACAAGAAAAAATAACGCATAGAGAAAAAGAATAAGAAGAAATATTTCATGGGCTGAAGAAATGCTGAAACTTGAGAGCAAATCAGGCTACATCATCATGAAAAATGCATTCCTAACTGATACATATCCAATGGGACCGACTGATAAGTTCATAAGAAACAAGTTCTGTGGAATACTGGGGTGGGATTCATAAATCTAACACAACTAAATTTGTCTATGGAGATACATATGAAAATTAAACTATGCCTACTGCTGGTGTAACTACTACCAACCAAACAACTTACATCATTTTTTTTCCCCGTCCTACTCACTTAATAAGATACTTAACTGCATGAAACTAAAATCGACCAAACTTACCATGAGAATCCTTACAGGAATGTGAAAGTCCAATGAATGGCCTTGTCTTGTGCCAAATCCGCCCTGTTTTCCATTGTCGATTATTCACTCTCGCCTGGTAAACAGTTCTGCTCGCTACCCTTCCTTTCTGATTCAAAGCAGCAAAGGCACTCTGTTTCCCTCCAATTTTATTCAAACAGATATCAGATGGAAATCCAAGTGCCTGTTTACAAGCTTTCGCCTCCATCTCTAATTGGACCTTAAATCAGGTGACGAAATGCGATCTCCTTGTAAAGAACAGAAACTGTCAAGAGTACCAGACAGCAACCAAAATCTTGCAGAGCTGTGTCGACGATTTGGTCATAACATTACTAGGAAATCATTTCGGCCGTTAACATGACTGACTCCAGATGCTGCATCGCAAGGAGAACAAAATTAGCCGCACAAGTAAGAGAAATAAATAAACCAAAAACGTTGACTGAATTCATACAAAAGAGTAACTTGGAAACCAAACAAACAACTTTCTTTCCGGAAAAGAGAAGCGAGAGAAGGTAGATAGATCAAAGGAATGTTGTCCAAGGCGTTAAACAATGGCAGTCGTCACGGCAGCTGCGCTTGTGAGAGGTAAAAGGAAAATTGCAAAAAGAGCCGAGTTTGTCACAAGGCAACGGACACCTTCTACTGAGAAACGGCAGGGAAATCGGAACTGAAGAAAAAAAGTGACATTGCTTTCCACTCAAGACGAGTCATCGACAGCCGTTCTCAGGGCATAGCACAGCTAGAGGAAACTAACGGGAGCGTCAGCACGAGAGCGGAGAGAGATCGTACTTCAACGAGCGAATCAAACGCATCGAGGAGCCGGCTTCTGGCACCACCGAAAGGGGAATGCAGCTGCGAAATTTATGGAGGCACAGGGATATTCATACTTCTGATGAGAGGAGACGGAGAG
>CXYZ01006369.1:129061-149239 GCA_900006705.1 Sonneratia caseolaris
AAATATAATTATATATGTATAATTAATTAATTTTTAAAAAACTTATTGCCTGAAAACATTAGAGTTTCTCGTTTTTCAAAACGGTGCAATCTTAGTTTACTCTTTTATGCCATTTTAATGTTTTTCGAAGGAGGAGAAAATGAATATGAAAAAGGGGAAAAAACAGAGAAGCTGTAAATTCGGGGGAAGCCGGGATTTTAAAGAGAGTTTTGGAGACTCCCGCCCAAACGCCTCCACTGGCTATAGCCGGTAACCTTCTCTATAAAAACCTTCATTACGCGGTTTCCTCCGAAGTCTTTAACACGTCTCTAATCACGGTCACCGGAATCAACTCTTCCCTGTTCGCGCTCTTACATTTGCCGGCTTAGCCCCTTCAATTTGACGGAGGCGGCTCTGGCGAATTAGGGTTTCGTTCTCCCCTTCCGATTTATTGCTCAGATCAGATCGCTGAGCGGAGCGTCGGTCTCCTCACAGTGTCGAAGCAGTAATGAGTGCCGTGAACATCACAAACGTCGCCGTACTGGACAATCCGGCTCCGTTTCTGTCCCCTTTCCAATTCGAAATTTCATACGAGTGCTTGGCTCCGCTCAATGATGGTAACTTTTCTTTGTTATCGGCTATTTCTGCATCCGTTGTGGCTATGTAGACCTTCGCTTTCAGCGTGTCCTGGATCAGTATTTTTGTTGTTTAGTCCATCATCCTAGAAGCTAGGTTTTTGTCTGGGAAGGCTGGTAACATTGATGGTTGATGGGAAGATTAAAGTGTTTTATGAAATGGGTCTGAAAGGAAGGACGTCCTGTCGAAGTTAGATTTAAAGAATTTTTAGAGTTTGTCCTAGTTGGAGTCGAAGCAAATTGTTTTTCTTTAAACAAAAAATCTTTTCTTGAAGTAAGGTGGTTTATTCATTAGTCTGCCACAGTTTTTATTTTTTGGATGTGAATAGGCCACATTCTCCTTTTCTGTTGCGCCATTTTATTTGTTTGACCATGATGAGGAAAAAAATAGCCTTCTTCCTTTTTTTTTCTTTCCCGAACAGGTATGCTAATTAGCGATTAGACCTGTGAATTATCCACTGAAGTAAAAAACTTAAGATTCATTTGCAATGTGAAGTTAGTTATATTAATGCTATGCTATTAATTCCATGTTAATCGGTGGAATGTTTGGCCTCTCTTGAGCAACTGCTAAAAAGGAAGTGAGGAAACAGTGACCCAGGCTGTTTGTTTGTTTGTTTGTTTGTTTTTATTGTGTTGTAGTGCGAGTACATATATAAGATGGATGGATTTGATTTGCTTGCCCACTATTCTCTTTATCAGCAATGTTCTTTGGATGCAACTCTTTAATAAATTTCCTACTTGAGGATAACTGATTAGGCTATAAGTGTGTCCGAAGTGGTGGATCATGAACTTTCTGGTTTTCCCTTAAACTCAAAGGGGTTATTAAATTTACAGCATTGAGATTTATTGAGCAATTTCTGCTATCATCTAAGTTCTGGGTCTTTTGGCTTGTTATCCACTGTTTACTTGGAAGAAGAAAAATGCCATAAATATCTGTTTGTAGTTATTTTCACCATGTTGAGAATTTAAACTACAAGATTCCAAGAGTTTATCTGCTTGATTTTTTCTTTGTATTTCCATTGTTGTATCTATCTACAGTTTGGGAATAATTTTCGGGACCACCTGTTTTCCACTTTTGGTTACAGATTTAGAATGGAAGCTTATCTATGTGGGATCTGCTGAGGATGAGACCTATGATCAACTATTAGAGAGTGTTCTTGTCGGGCCCGTTAATGTTGGGAACTATCGCTTTGTACTGCAGGTACTCAGTCATTGGTCTTCTTCCAATCTCTCTTCAATTTGAAATTTGCATATTCCATGATTTCGTTTTCCTCACAAGTTTCGACATTTTGCAGGCAGATCCACCAGATCCGTTGAAGATCTGTGAAGAAGACATCATAGGAGTTACAGTACTTCTCCTAACTTGTTCTTACCTTGGGCAAGAATTCATACGTGTGGGCTACTATGTGAATAATGATTATGAAGATGAGCAGCTGAGAGAGGAACCTCCACAGAAGGTGTTAATAGATAAAGTTCAGAGGAACATTCTCTCCGATAAGCCCCGGGTGACAAAGTTCCCCATCAATTTCCACCCTGAGAATGGTGAAACAGAAGAACTTAAGACACCTTTGCCTGACCAGCCTAGTGAAATTGATGGAGATGGTGAGCAACCAGCTGATTCAGAAACGCTGCTTTCAGAAGAGCAGGGAGCTTAGTAACAGACGGCATAGTCCTTGTTTTTAACGTCAGTCTTTCTCACATCCTATTATGATCATGCTCCTTGTATAAGCTGCTGACTGACTATTTTCAAGAGATTAATCGGGAAAGCAATGCCTGTTGCCTCAGTTTTTGGCTCTTATTGTCAATGGTGCAGTGACTCGGTGATGCCAGGGGTTCATCCATTTCTTGCGGTTTGCTGCTCTGTCCCTTTTCCGACAAATTAAGTGGAAGCATTTGATCATCTGAAGCATGTTTATATGTATGATCTGATTATCTAGGAATGCAATTCTTGGGTCCAGCTAATTCTTACTATATGATGTCCCTTCTGCTGTGATGTTATCAGTCTATTCTCTTCCGTCGTAGAACTTGTAGGCTTTGGTGTTGATCAACAACAGTTTCAGGTTTTTTTTTGAATGATTTTGTATGTGACAAAAGATTTAAAATTACGTGAAGTAGCCTAGGAAACTTTTCCCGCATATCATGTGGTGCCTGACTCAGCAAAAGCACATCATATGATTTAATTCGCACTTCATTGACAATTTGACGACTTGTGCTATCAATCCTAGTTCGACACAACAATTCGAATTGGCAGGTCTTCGATTCTCCTCCTGTGTTGATGTTGATCTTCGAAAGCTGTCTTTGTTTTTTGCTCGAGGATCTTTGAAAACTATCAGCTGAACAACCTTTTGTGGAAAGAGGAAAATGAAACTCACCGGCTCGTAGCCATGAGCATTTCTTTCGATGTTTCGGTTAACAGGGGGTTGCTAGGGGAAAGGCGTATATATGAATCTCGGCGCATTCTATCCAATCTAACTTCCACTGGGGCTCGTGTTCTTTTTCGTCAACCATTTACAGGCCAGAGACTTTAGGATTGGAATTGTGCCTGGGACTGCTGCACAGCCAGCTCTTCTGGCACTGACCATAGCTTTCACAGATCGGAGAAATCGGGTAAAGTATAGTATAAGCAGAACTGTCTCCCATGTACGTAAACTCACACAGGACTTATCGAAGCTAAATACACAGATCTTTCAGATCAATCAACCCCGCCGCTTCTGGGTCTCACTTACCGGCGTTCAAGGCAAAGAACAGAGTTGGACAAGCAACAGGATTAAATTGGAAAAGAGCAGTACATTAACAACTTCGGACTTCCTTATTCGTAGATCACTGCTAAAGGAACCACTACAAAGACATTTGCTAGTAGCAACAACACACTATGTACCCTTTATTGATTTCCACATGCGACATGTACGTCGGAGGAGGCCCGACTACCACATATATCAGTCAACTGATTGAAACTTAAGAGTAGCATAACTTGGGCAACACATGTGATGCGGCAGCCATAAGTTGATATAGCTAGCCCTTAGTAAGGTGGAGGAGGGCGGGTCCACGGCAGGGGAGGACGCCCGTAGGGATCACAGCAAGGAGGCGGTGGAGGATGTGGTGCAAGGGGAGCCGGTGGGGGCTGGCAACGGTGGCAATAGTACGGCGGCGGGTAGTGTGGGGGTGGAGGCGGAGGGGGGTAGTACTCAGGACACGGGGGAGGTGGAGGGGGGCAGTGCAGGTGCGGGGGAGTAGACGGCGGCGGCGGATGTGAGCAGTGGTCCAGTGGCGGTGGAGGAGGGGGGAGATGACACTGGTGGCGGCGGTGGTGCCCGTGGCAAGCCATGATTTTTTTGTTTCTTTTTCTGGTAGTTTCTTGGTTGTAAGGGGAGAAGAACTATTGATAGAGACGAAGGAAGTGAGAGAAGTTTCTGGAGGTCAGAGTCGAAGCGGACTGTTGGTTGGGTAACTCAAGTTAAGATTTTATGCAACTTACGTGATCCCTCTAGCTCCTATTTGCGATTATCTCCGTGACGAAGTAGACGGAAAAAGGGCATAAAATATTGGTAACTTCTCGTGGACGCAGAGAAAAGACGTACAAAGTTTACTTAGCGAGGAAGGATGGAGTTTTTGACCGCCCAATCTTGAAACGTGTCGGTGTTCCCCAGCAGCCGTGACCCATTCGGATAGTCATAAGCCAGTGGTCCATAGATTTGGAAAATATACATGCATCTCTTTCAGCTTGCTTGTATGTATAAAGAATGCCCACAAAATCCTCCTTTCATCGTACTAGTAAAGACTAACCCGAAGTTTTCTAGTAATATAAGTCTGAAAAGTGATTGTGATTATACAATCAGTGTGCAAAGAGATTCCTTTTGCTCTAGTCAGTGGTTCCGTCCCCCATTCGATCAGGTGGTTTTGGACAGCTGAGACGGTGTGGATTGATTTTTCCCTTTTTCCGGTGTGGGGATTGAGAGTTTGTCCTCATCATCGAGAACGAGATGTTGCCTTTTCGACGTCAAGGAAATGGTGTCCCAATGGTCGCGACACCGATATACAGGAATATTTCATAAGCCCCGCAGATAACTTTTATTGATTAGCAGCAGACTACATTGCGATTACACGGAAAAAGGATTACACAATCCAGATCTATCTATCTCTGTTGTCGGCATGACAAAGATACAACAAGCAGCAAGCGCCTCTCGATCACCCAACTAACATTATCAGGCTTATCCGCGCCAGATCATGTGATGGCATCAGCCGGCTATGNATCCGCGCCAGATCATGTGATGGCATCAGCCGTCTATGCAGGTAGGTAGGTAGGCAGGCTAGAACGGCGGTGGTGGACGATGGTGATGAGGCCCCGGTGGCGGAGGGTGTCCGAAGGGTGGCCCCGGAGGCGGAGGGTGTCCGAAGTGTGGCCCCGGAGGCGGAGGATGTCCGAACGGTGGCCCTGGAGGCGGAGGGTGTCCGAACGGCGGACCTGGTGGCGGCGGGTGTCCGAACGGCCGACCTGGTGGCGGCGGGTGTCCGAACGCTGGAGGAGGCGGCCCTGGAGGCCCTGGAGGTGGTGGACCAGGCGGCGGAGGATGGCCGTGGTGGTGGGGGTGATGGGGCATTGTTGTGATGGAGCTCGGACGGTAGCTTCCAAACGCAAGAGCAACTGAAGTAGAGCAATGTCAATTGTGAAGAAAGCAGGCAGCCGCCTCCTCGTCATATAAATACGAAGCCTCTAGTTCTCCACCGTCAGATTGAGCACGGAGCCATCTGGTAGGGTTCATCAAACGGCACGAATTCTCTCGGGACGATAAAGCCTTGGTATATTCCTTTGCAAACAGCGAGCTAAATGTTTTTTTACATCTCACAATATTTAGGCTAGTCAAGTGTACATAAAAATTAATTTATAGTTAAATAAAAAATTAAAAAATTATTAATTCCTATAATTTAATATTTAATTTTAAAATTACCTATTTATAAATTTAATAAAAAAATATTAATTTATCTTCAAATTAATTCATGATAAGAAAGAAGACAGAGAGGAAAATGACTTGTCGTAAAGAATGGTAGGTGGCCCGAAGGTTGAAGGGCCATTGTGGGCATCATCAATGATATCTTTACCTAAGCCAATGTCGAAATGCCGCGTGGCAATAAGTGACCTTGCCAAAAAATCTGCTATTACCAGGGGGGTGAAAGCAATTCCCAATTTGCTGTTTGGTGCTAATTTATTAAGGAAAATAATAAATATTATCTATCTCTGGGATATTTCGACTGAACCGGGGCAGGCTGGTGAAAATTATCAAACCTCATGTTGCGCAACGTAAATATAGAAAAGGTCAGGTCCCAAATAATCAAAACATATCTCCTAGGCACATCACCCACCTTGGACCCCTTCTGACTGCTGTATGCGAGGAAAAAGGGGCTCTTTCACCTCTCTTATCCTATCAGGACTTAACCTCGAGCGGAATGAGCTCGAAGTCCCGGGCCAGCAGAACAGCAGACGAGCCCTTCTGGGCAACGACGACAAAGGCCGCCGGCAGGCGGAGGAAGAAGGGTGAGAAGCAATTCCCCATCGTTGACTACCTCAGGGAGAAACACCAGCAACTCGAGGAGCTGGTGGCGGGGCCCGGAGTCGGGGCCGGGGTGGGCTGCGGAGCCGGGATCGGCCTTGGCGTCGCCGGCGGGCTCGGAGTCGGCGGATGGCCGTGGGACCAGCTGAAGTTGGTTTTCGGGGTCGGGATCGGTTGCGGGCTTGGCATCGGAGTAGGTTATGGGATCGGGATTGGTTATGGGTTGAGTATGGAGTCGATGACTAAGAAAAAGCCGGATGCTGGTAGAAGGATACTAACTCTGTGAGTGGAGTCATAGTTCTTCGCAATTTTGATTTTTTTTTCTAGTTTTACTATTTTTCGGTGGCCATGTTCGAGTCAGAACGATTATTTTGCTATTTCCCCTTTGTTCAATCTGAGCATTTGGCCTAAACTTTTCGGCTAATATTTGTTGCAATCATTGTGTGTGGAACAGCTGATGTTTCTGTGTATTTAATCAAAATTGTAGTTCCAATTAATGTCAGTTTCATGCGGCATAAACGAAGTCAAGTCATGAAATGAAGAATGTAGTCACTGAAAATCCTCTAAAATCGGGAGAAGTGACTCAGTGAAGTAATACTGTCATTGATATAGGATTGAGACTGATTGTTGCCGTGGAAATGGCATCGTCGCCATCCTTGGAGATTCATTTTCTGGGCTTGCTCGGTTGTGCTGACTCCCGAGCAGTTGAATGGGGATATGAACCGAACTATTAAACTGAAAATGCTCCATCTCTGTCTATCCGCATCACAGTCTCCGTCACTGATGCATTCCCTCACTGAGTTGTCCTTGCATCTCGATCATCAGCCCCTTCTAAGTCTCAGATCTGTTTCATGCCCGGCAAGGACAACAGAGCTTGGAGCTAATCGAGAGGCCAACTGAGAACCGTCGAATAAGGTCGTCGTATGACAGATGTCGTGCTTTCCTTGTCTGGGCACGGTGATGTGGAACTTGAGTGTCGGGCCCCACCATTTTGTTCCTCTTCCACTCTCCAGTTCACCAATAATTCCATTTTTTTACATTAAATAAAGTGTCGAAATTGGCAAATTTGGAAGATAAAAATATTGTCTTTATCACAAGGATGTTATACGACGGGGATGTATCAACGACAAACTCCTCATAGTCGTATATCTTCTAGGAAATAGATCTGTTGGCTCAAATGGCGATTCATTGATAAGTATGTGGTCAAAGTACAGTCCAGCTGCATGTCTTAGGGCTTATTCCACCTCCTCATCCTTTATTAGAACAAAAGGAGGGATCGAGGAGAGTGGGATAGGCCTTCAAAATGAGTTACGCTCACCCGTTTAACTAAGTTATGTGCTATATAGTTCTCAAGCCTAGGAACAAAAACAAGATTCCAAGAAACAAAGATTGCAGCAGGTCTCAAGCTAAATCGATAATGTTCCTGGTTGCTGTGGTTGGAGGAGAGTCTTCTGTAGAGAATTTCCTCAAGTAAGTCCTTCGCATCTCCTTTAATCAGAAGATGGCCAGCATTCATGGTTTATAGCACACCGGATGGCTGCTAGGGCTGCCTTAGCTTCACCTTCTGCTGGGTATCTGGCCTCAGTTCTAATAGCCCACGCCTTGTACGGAGTTCCACTGCTGCTCACACATGCTACGTCGATTCAGGACTACTTTGGAAAGACCGCAGCATCAAAAAGGAACTCGATTTCCTGTGAATGCTGCTCGGCATTGGTGTCGCTGATCCACTTTAGTTGGGATTTAGTTTCCTGCTCTGCTACTATCACAAGATGTCTTCAATTTGTACGTGCCCTACTCTGTCTGGTTGGGAGATGCTGCAGAAGAAGTGGGACCTGATGTGTTGCTTGCGGCTCGATCATTCCCTTTTGCCGTCACTGTTGTCCATGCCTCCAAATGTTCCTCCAGCCTTCTGTTGATACATTGTGCAGCATGTAGAGGATCAAAGAGGGTAGCTCTTCCTTGTTTGTGTTCCTGAATTACCAGACATGGTTGATATCTATCACAGATCCCCTAAACTTAAGGAGTTTCATTAATGAGATACCAGACATGGCACTGCTGTCCACTGCAGCAGCTCCCTCCAAGCTCCAACTGATGGGCAGCTACAGTGGCCACATAGTCCCCCGTCCTCACAACAAGTTCCTCTTCTACTCCGGAGGAGACACCCGCATCGTCTCCATTCCCGCCGCCACCTTCTCCTCCTTCAGCGCCACCATGTCCACTGCCCTCTCTGTCCCTGCCCCTTTCACCCTCAAGTACCGGCTTCCAGGCCACAACCTCAACTCCCTTATCTCCCTCTCCTCCGACGATGACCTTCTTATCGTGCTCGACACGAGCTCCCCCACCTCCCTCCCCCTTCCCGCATCAGGTTCTTCCTCTTTCCCCTGAAGGCAGCTCATCCTGAGCCAACCGATTCTGGGGCCCGCTACACGGAGTTGACTCAGTGAGCGCTGTGCCATCCAAAGACCGAGACTTGGTTCATTGATGCGCTTAACAGTGAGAATTGCACTGCAGGTCAAAATGAGAGCTTGAGCGGCGGAGGGGCAGCTTCTGGGGCCGTGTCCATTGTGTTGGAGTCAAACTCATCATTCGGGTTGACATCTTCTTCGGTTTCCCTGCCCTCTGCCAAGCCTCAGGACGATGATGACGGGAATAATTTTCAGGAAAATCTAGCTAGATTGCCTTCATCTGATCCAGCTCCAAGGTATCTTCTTTTCCATCTCAGTTGGGGCAAGTGCAATGCTTTTGTTTACTATCACCGTTGTGACCTCATTATTACTGACCACAACATGTTGATCCCTCCCAATATGCTATTGATGACAACATTGGGAGTGGTAAGTTTTCGGTATGGATGTTGTCTAGCTTGTCTTATCTCCGTTGGGGTAAGTTTTCGGTCCAAATAAAAAACTGCTCTAAAGTCTGGTAAGTGAATGCTTTGGATATATTTCGTCATCGGGATCCCTGTCAGATGCTGGCACCGGCAGGTTGGATTGAAAGGAACTCGACGCCTAGTGTACATTGAAATCAAGATAAGGGGAGCCAAATAAGAGGCTCGGAGACTCTTAGGATAGCTCTTGCTTGCTCTTGTTCCATTTCATGTCATTTCCAACCCATGTATAAGTTAGGTTGACTCATGGGGGCATAGCACCACATCAAAAGTTTTGGTTTTAACATGTGAAAGCATCGTTCATTTATGTTCTTTGGGTGCTCTCCTGCCTGCAGCTTTTGGTTTATGAATGGATTTACTTTTGCAGCGATAACAGGGGGACAAAAGCTGTACCTCATGGACGGTCAGGGATGTATCATGAACTAGTGGCAACTGGAGCTGCACCATCAACTGCTCTTGAGCCACAAAACATCGGTATCCCAGTCCCATCTCTCACTCCGTCCCACCAAGCGGTCCTCGTCTCTGGATTTCCAGTGCAGCCGCTTCACCACCTCATTCCTGCAGGGCCTATTTACGTGCCCCCAACAGCAGCAACCCATTTGTCTACTCCCCATGTCGTCAACCCAGCCCATGTATCAACTGTCACCCCACAAACGCGTCATACTCCCTCTACATATTGCCCTCTGACCCGAGCCTCACTCAATCTTACGGGATGTCAGTCCAATATCGGCTAACGGCTCCCACCGGTTACCCGCATTCTGCAGTTTCCCTGATCCCTTCTCCACAGGAGGTCAATTGTACTTCTAATCCCAGCCCCTCAGGGAGAATTAACTCTCATCAGTTTACCACTCCTCATAAAATGCAGCAAATTGTTCAGCCCATTGAGTTTGATCGGAGGGAGACTTCAAGTCCGAGGGATGAGTTTGATGATGATCCTGCACAGGTCCGAATATACAAATCTTTGCCCCCGCTTCCAACTTTACCCGCTCAATACCAAACAATGACAAAAGCTACGACTCCACTGTTATCAGAAACTTTCACCCAACTCCACACGGATGGGCTTAGGGAACCAATGAGACCTCCGCTGCCACAGTAAGTTATCTGAGGCATGAAAAGAAAATGTGCCAGTGCAACGTTTCTGGTCGTTTTCTTCTTTTGATAGAGATGTGAGAATGATGTTTTGTCTGTGCATTTGTTGTGACACTGCCCCCTGCTAACTGCAAAACTCGGCGGGTGCTGCTTCAAGTTAATCAATGCAAAAATACTGTGACTGCACTTCCTGTACACATTTAAGCGGATGACAGAATCTTACCATACCTTAGTCTATCGGGAAAAGGACCGATTTATGACTGAAATTCCTTCACTGAGGTTGTGCTGCCTCGTTCACGGGAGCTGCCACTTGAATTCTCTGTGATGGGAGATATGGGACAGGTCGAGTCTTGTACAGTCCACAGGACATGGGGATGTTAGTGGAAGGCCTTATTGAAGTATATTGCCTGCAGTTCCATTGACAAGGTCGGTCCATCGGCACTAAATAAGTTGAAATCTCGGTCAATATTACAGTGGAAATATTCATCAGTACAAATAAGAACATATGTTTCTAAGAAGTTGATGACCAACCGTGGCATATTAGAATGAGAGCTAAGAATATGATATTAGGTTTGCAATGTCAAATTGACTCACAAGTGAAGGAGTATCACTCTACCGCGGGTGAGTAGAGTATCACTCTTAATTAATGACTCAATGCAACATCATGGCATATGATATGTGATATGGTCACATTCATTTACGAGCTCGTAAACTGCATCTATTTTGTGAGCCCCACAAATGACCAAGAAGGGAATCCAGGAGAGGATGTAATTACCTATCTGCCCCCGTAACGGCTCCATGAATACCGACCGTTTTAAGACACCACCACCTCGGGAATCTCGTGCCCCTAAACACACCATTCCCGCCACCCCTATTCTCCTTCCCTTCCCCTATAAATTCCCCCTCGCCTCCCCCGCTTCCCAATTCGCTCCCAACTCTCTCTCTCTCTCTCTCTCTCTCTTCTCTCTCTCTTCTCTCTCTCTCTCTGTAGTAATTACTGATGACGAAATCGCCATCATTGACGGCAATCCTCGCGGCGGTTGCGCTCGTGGTCCTGGTGGCGGCACCAATGGCGACGGCGGTGAGCTGCGAGGCGAAGGAGCTGAGCCCCTGCCTCCCGGCGTTCATCGGGCCGCCAACTCCGACATCGGACTGCTGCAACAAGCTGAAGGAGCAGCAGCCGTGCATGTGCGGGTACATGAAGGACCCGGGCCTCAAGAGGTACTGGGACAGCCCCAAAGCCAAGACGATCGCCGACGCTTGCCGCATTCCCTTCCCGCCCCAATGTTAAACGTGAAGCGTAAAATCAAACCTGCTCCTGTGTTCAGTTAAAATATGAAAACAAAAAAAAAAATTNAGCGTAAAATCAAACCTGCTCCTGTGTTCAGTCAAAACATGAAAACAAAAAAAAAATAAGAAGTTGCCGAGCACAGTAGTAGTAGTAGTAGTAGTAGTTGTTGTTGTTGTTGTTGTAGAAGGAGAAGAAGAAGAAGGAGAAGAAGAAGGAACTATAGATGGCCGCATGCGGCGGTGTACCGTGGTGTGCACAGTTGAACCATACAGCCAAAGTATTAATGAATGAACAGTTAACTTCCATGGAAGAGTCGTGCATTTCATCGTGCAAGGATTGATTGTTCGCTTAAATGCCTTCGTATTACTCAAGCGTGTCGATCTTCCTAATCGTAGTGTGGGTAAAACATATTGCGTTAGATCTCTCTCCGTACGAAAAACCTACGACATGAACGTACCTATTTCGTCGGCGTTCTTATCTGTCTAGCTCATTCACTGCATATTGTCTATTCATCCATCCATTAATGCCGGTGTGGACTGTGAGGAGCCTACGAAGAGCAACGGATTATGAGGAGGCCCCAAGTTTATTTTTTCCCAAAATTCCGTAACTTTTAATCTACCGATTCCAACCGTATCTCATGGATTTAAGCCGTTTTGATACAAAATATGAGTTGATTCAATACAAACTTGTGTAATTCTAAATCATATCTATATAGCAGCGTTGTTATGTGGTCTCGATGGCATATGATAAGTACTTGTACGATTCACTTCCTTTTACTAATTAATTACAAGTTGCTTGATACTGTTACGTGTGATTAAAGAATTTAAATTATTTTTACTTGGGTTTGTTACAATTTAATTGGTATTATTATGTGTAGTCCAAGAATTTACATTCTTCTTTTGGGCTCTTTTTTGTGAGCGAAATTACCTGTGTCAACATCAGATGATCATCTCTGTCTCCCCCGCCCTACAGTATGGGCCAATTTCGAAACGTATATCCGTGCTTGTGAGGAGACTAGCTAATCGACCGAACACGATGAAGAGATCGTCTCTGTCGACGGCCCTCGTTGCGGTGGCTCCGCTGCTGGCGATGACTGCGGCCCCGAACGGTGGCCGAGCTGAGTCCCTGCCTGCCAGCGCGGGCAGGGCTACCGCCGTCAACCGAGTGCTGCCAGAAGCTGAACGAGCAGCAGCCCTGCTTTTGCGGGTACATGACTGACCCGTCCCTCAGGAATTTCTCGGGACAGCCCGAACGCCAAGAGGATCGCAGACGCCTGCCACGTTCCCTTCCCTCCCAAAATCAAATCGTAGCCATTTGGATGATCCTACGTGTTAGTAGGAGTCAAATTCCAACAAAACTTGGGAAGAAAAAAAAAAGTTGTACCCAATTCGAATCCGAGATCCTAGCCAAGTGGGAATTCATCATCTGGGTCAATCTATCATTGATGATTGATCAGAGTGACCGGTCCGTGAGAAGAAGGCACCTGTTTTTGCATCATCTAACAATCTAACATGCGCAGCACGAGTTACCATTAGGAATGGACTTTTCACATACAGGAGGGATGTTGTGCTCGTGATGACAGTGAGAATGGGACAAGGTCAACAGAGGAACAGGAATTCCGCCTAACCGGGGCGTTGATTTCATTCTCTCTTGTCTCCCGCCATCTTTCCAAGTCGATTAACGTTCCTTGGCCTTGTCTCAAGAAACTAATAGCACGGAAGCCCTCGCGGTTCACCAAGTAATGTTGAATTAATTTTGATTTCTACAGTCTAATAAATAAAACACATCAATTGATCAAGTGATAGGCATCGAACGTATCCCGACGGAGAGTGAGTGTGTGACCGAACGTGCCGATATCCGGAGGTAAAGTTTCAAAATCGGAAATCAATCATACCTTATGTGTTTAATGTAACTTAGAGCTGAGTCACGTATCATAGATTCGGTTCCTCTGAAACTCCGGAAATATTCGTGGGGGCATACAGTCTCTGAAAAGGGTAAGACTACCCCTAGAGTCCTTATCAGATGGCCCTGTCGCCGGAGGAAAGAGCCCGTCGGACGAAAAGGCCGCCAATTTTATTGAAAGAAAAATGGCTCTGTCCATTTTTTTTTTCATATTTATACTGGAAAATAGACTACTCAACTGACTGATAATTTTATACAGGAAAAGAGGAGCAGTTCATCCTGGCTGGAAGGATCAATCTTGGCCAAAGCAGTAACCAAGCCAAGATGAACTGAATTGATTTGGCATCAAGGGCCAGGGAAGGTCAAGCACCCATAGCCGCCACCGTGGCGGCCGATGGCGGGAGACTACCAGGCACACGGTAGAGCACGATGATAACTTGCGGGTCGGACTTTTCTTGGGGTTAAAGTTTCCACAAGAAAATTAAATTCATGGAGGTTGATCACTCAACTGCACAATGCTCAACCACTCTCTCTCACAACAAAAAATGCTGTGGTTAAACGTTCCATCTCAAGTCAACTGCAGACGTCCCATTATTCAATTCATGTCCCTCTTCCTCTCAGTCTTCTTTCCATTCCTTCAACATCAACGATGGTGACCCACTGATCTTCTTCTTCTTCTTCTTCTTCTTCTACCAACATTTTCCTTCAGCTTACCAGCCCCAGTGTTCGGGCTCAACCCACATGAACCACCATGGCTCCTCTCTCTTCTCCTCATCCTTGCCGTCTCCTCCTGCCAGTCACCTCGTTTTTCATGTCCTTGATCCTCATCAGTGGTCCTCTGTCTTCGGAGAGCAGCAGTTTATTCTCGGACTGTAGCGATTCTTTCAGCTGCGGGAACATCACTGGCGTGACTTTTCCCTTCTGGGGAGGTAGCAGGCCTTCCGGGTGCGGGTACCCTCCATTGGAGCTCACCTGCGAGGAAAACTCTACCTTCGTCTCCATCGCAGGCGTGAAGTACTTGGTCCTTGGGCTAGAGTCGGAGACTCAGCTCCTCAGAATCGCAAGGCAGGACTTCTTGAATGGGATCTGTTTGAAGGAATACCTCAACACCACCCTCGACTCCGAGTTCTTTGATTTGGCTACAGGGTACGTGAACCTTAGCTTCATGTACGGCTGTCCTTCGATGTCCTCTATTTTCCCGGGTCATTTCAGTTGCCCAGGCAATGGGTTGAACCCAGATGGTTACGTATCACTGGCAGCAAGCGAGCCTTCATCGTGTGACACGAGCGTTATTGTTCCTTTGCCTTTTCGTATTTTTGATGCTTTGGACAACGTATCAGCCGATCTGCCCTCTATATTGCACGAGGGATTTGAGGTGAAGCTGAAGGTGGATAGTGAAGCTTGCAGCGAGTGTGTTCAGTCTAATGGAGTTTGTGGGTATGATCCTATTCCAAATGGGATCACTTGCTTCTGCCCGGGGCAGTCTTCTGGTTCCACGTCTTGTTCTTCCACTTCCAAAGCGCCTACTGCAGCCCCACTGGCCGAACCTCGACAGGGTAATCACAATCTTTTTCATGCCTTCTGATTCAACGGTTTTGGCTTATGTTCGTTCTGGACGAGAAGTTTGAAGAATGGAAATACTGAATTGGCAGTGACATAGTGTTTATTTCGTTTTGCAAGTAATGCTCTGTAATGCTTCTTCTAATGCCTGCATGCAAGAAAAACTCTGAGTCATTCCATCTGCAACTGGGATTTACTACTCTTGCATCCAATGGCTATATGGAACTTTCTTCAAAGGGAAACAAGCCCCATCCAGTCTTTTGTTTTGCTGAGATTGGCCGCCTCTGTCGTCTTTCTTCTGTGTTCCCCTTGTCGATCGGTCCAGGAGTAGAAGCTGTCAGAGAAATGAATCTCGCTGTCAATTTATTGGCAGCCAGCCAATTCAATCTCCTGAATCATCAGCTTCCCTGTAATTTGACTTTTCAAAGTGACACCTACCAGGCATACCTAATATTGAGATTCGTTATTATCAAAAGGAAGTTGGTAAGGAGAAGCATTGTGCTTGTAGTTTGTCCATTGGAACACCTAATTGACCAGCCTAAAGAACTAGGAGAGAACAAGTCTTTAGAATTTGCAAGGAGCCACGGTGGGTATGACCCTGACAATATGACTTCAGCTCACTAGCTTGGCAACCCATGCTGGAAATGCGACTGATCTAAAGTTTAGTTCACCGCAAAGAGTGTGAGCTGAATAGTACTTTAGGCTCCAATGGCCTCCATACTTTTGCAGCAATTGATGCTAGTGTCAATGACCTTATGAGAGGTTGAACTTGTATCTAAATCAAAAATTTAAACCCTTGGGTGGGGGGTTCCCAGGCCTGTCTTGAACTTTTCTTTCTATATTCCAACGTGTGATTGATAATATCATTATCTTTTAAATTGGCAGACTGTATAGATAGGCTGATCTTTCACTTGTTTATCTTCTTTTGCAGGGAAAAAGGGAAAACCATCACTTGGAATAGGTGGCGTAATATCCTGACATGCACTGCTAATTGATGCTGATTAGTTACTCCATCCCAACCGAGAAACTTTTTCTAAGCGTTTGTTCATTTCTTTCAGGGATTGCCATAGGAGGAGCTGGTATCGTTGGAATTCTGCTTGGTTTGGGGCTCTTCTTTCTATTAAGAAGAAAGAGAGTGAAAAAATCTTCGTTTTCGACGACAATGAAGGATCTTCCTCCCACTCCTTCGAGCAGAAGCCTTCTCATTTCTGCGAGCAGTTTCTCTAAAAGCACGCCTTCGGGTCCATCTTCAAATTCCGTTCTCGAGAATGGAAGTGCTTACTTTGGAGTTCGAGTTTTCAGTTACCAGGAGCTTGAAGATGCAACCCACAATTTTGATCCATCCAGAGAACTTGGAGATGGAGGTTTTGGAACTGTTTACTATGGTAAGGCTGCATTGCAAAGCATGCTTTTTGGAGTGAAAAATGCTTCTTCTTTTTTTGCCCCCATTTTTGAGCTATACAGACATGTAAGGCCAGCAGTTTCTTTCACATTTTCGGAGTCGTCTTCCTTGCACTTGTACCCGCTCTCTGACAAAACACCTAAACGGTGAGATTGGTCTGCTGAATGATGCACGAGAATCGACTAAACTCGTGGGAGTCAAGTACNAGATTGGTCTGCTGAATGATGCACGAGAATCGGTTAAATTCGTGGGAGTCAAATGCCACACGAACATTATTGCAGAAGTACAAGAATCCAGCAAATGCTGCCTCTAGAAAAACTTAGCAATTTAACAGTTGTAGCTTACAGTGCCCTGCTGAATTCAGTTTCTCATTAGTGCGAAACCCGTGGAGGACTTCCATTCACGACTAACTTTCCGAGATGTGGATTTTACGTTGGCAGGTAAGCTTCGCGATGGGCGAGCAGTAGCAGTCAAACGCCTTTACGAGCATAATATGAAGAAAGCCGAGCAGTTTATGAACGAGCTGGAGATCTTGACACGGCTGGAGCACCCAGGCCTCGTGAAGCTCTACGGATGCACTTCAAGGAGGAGCCAAGAGCTCCTCCTGGTCTATGAATATATCCCTAATGGAACAGTGGCTGATCATCTCTTTGGAAGTTACCGAGCTACTTCGGGTCCTCTTCCTTGGCGCACCCGATTGGACATTGCCATAGAGACAGTGGACGCTCTGGCATACCTCCACAAATCCGATGTGATCCACCGGGATGTGAAGACCACCAACATCCTGCTGGACAAAAGCTTCCATGTGAAGGTGGCGGATTTCGGCCTGTCGAGGCTGTTCCCAACCAATGTCACCCACGTGTCCACAGCTCCACAGGGAACTCCCGGATACGTCGACCCTGAGTACTACGAGTGCTATACGCTCACTGACAAGAGTGATGTGTACAGCTTTGGAGTTGTCCTATGCGAGCTCATATCATCAAAGCCTGCTGTCGACACCAGCAGGCATCGGCAAGACATAAACTTGGCCAGCATGGTTGTCAACAGGATCCAGAACCGCGCATTGCATGAGCTTGTTGATCCGGAGCTGGGGTTCGGTACAGATTACACTGTAAGGAAGACGGTGACCCAGGTGGCAGAGTTGGCTTTCCGGTGCCTGCAGCAGGATAGAGACATGAGGCCCACCATGGCGGAAGTGGTTGTTTCACTCAGGGCAATCGGGAGCCGGCGAGTGAGCGGAGAGAAGGCCGAGGTTATCCAGGAAGTGCTTGATGGCTTAACGGGTTTCGGGGTCAAGAAGGAAATCGCGAGGACTAGGAAACCCGAGGTGATCGACATCCGGTCCGAAGATGTCAGGCTCCTGAAGAATGTCCCTCCCCCGCTTTCACCCGACTCTGCTGAATGGGCCGGCAGCTCCCCAGCGCCTAACTCTGTGTAAATGGCTGACACTGTGGAAGACGTGTGTATAAGGTCAGCAAGAGACTCGTCGCCAGGACGCAATGTTATTTTCACGAGAAACTTCTTATCCGTCTTGTAAATTATATACTCTTCTCCTGTTTTCGTGTGTGCTTAAGGCTAGCGTAAAGGCATAATTCTAAGGCATCATCGCCCGCCACGTGTGACGGTGATCCATAAAGTTCACCAGCCCGTCGTTCGGTCCAAGGATCCGGTTCGTCGTCTTCACTTTATTATCTTCCTCTTCCACTGACAGCAATACTCTCTCTCCCTCTCTCTCTCGCATGTAAAAGGATTCCCACTGAGCTGCCGTTGACAATGACAAGCCATCTCTCTGTTTTTTCTCTCGTCCCTGTTCGATCGTAAGGTAAACTCCCGCTGGTTCCACTGCCACCGTATCTCAGCCCCTCACCCAATCGATTCTTTCTCACAAGTCACAACTGGCGCACAACCAGCGAATGGCCACCCTAAAGAGGTTCAAGCTTATGGCAACGCAGTGTGCCGTCGCCCCAAGCCCCACCCGGAGCCCGGCTGCCAGCCCGGTCGTCCACCTGCGCTGCCGTAAGACCCTCCGCTTGCTCCTTGGCCGAGCCGACCGCCGCAAATTCCACCTCGGTGACCCCCCATGCACCCGACGGGAAGACCCAGGACCGGGTAGCTCAAGAGAATCTAGGGTCGGGCACAAATTGAAGGACCTGTTCATGTCGTCGCCGCCGGCCCGGCTCGAGGGCGGAGCCCCTAACGAGATATGCAAAGACCGCGATCGCTTGCTGGCGGGAAACTCCAGGACCGTTGTAGCAGGTGGCTCGTCGGCTGGGCGAGGCGGTGACGGCTTTCTCCGCCCGCTTTCGGCATGTCTCCGCTACCGGCTACTGAGGAAAGCATGGCGACCGGTCCTCGTCGCGATCCCCGAGTAGAGGCACTTTGAGAGATTATAATATTTCTTTTTGGGGTGGTATTGTACTGTTGCCTTTTCCCATAAATTATGATTTAATTGTGAAATAATTGCCTTAATGCTGTATTAGAATTAGGATTATTTAGCAATATAATATAATATAATATAATATAATATTTTTTGGGTAAGTGCCACAGAAAATGGTCGAGGCGGCCCGGCGTGGAGCGTTCTCAACGGGCTATGAGGCCAGGTGATCCTCATCAGGGGTCAAGACTCGAGAGCACTCAATTGATGTCAGAGTAAAATTTCTCAATAGATTGTGTATATTAATATAAAATATAATAGAAAAAAATAAAGGAAAAAAAAGCATAAGTAATGGAAGTTACAGTAATCAGCTGAGGCCTATTTTTGGGTTCTTAGGCCCCATTCTATTTTCTTGACTGCTAACATTCAAAAGGTAAGAATATCCGGGCCCAGGCCCACGCCCAGGCCCTTTCGCTGTCCCACCCAAAATCTGCCACGTGCTGCAAACCTCCTTCAAAAAATTTAAAAAAAATTATCCATGATAACTAATTTTTATTCAGATTGTTCAATAACAAATGAAATTCTCAGTTGCAGATTGACTCTGCATAGAGGGTAGCGTTGTTAAAAGTGTGGTCCACACTTGGAACTTTTAGTCTCAGTTATGGTTCGGCTTGTTTACTTAAGGGGTCGGTCCGATTACGGATCATTGTTTAGGTGAATATGAATCAGCCTAGAACCGTTTATAAACGGGCTAGCTAACGATCAATGTCGATTTGGCCCGTGAACCGTCCGTCCATCTTTTTAATTTTTTTAAATGAATATTTTTTTAATTTTTAAATTGATATGATAAAATATGACAATTTATTTGCAAAATTTTTTATGGTTCGAGCTTGTTATGGTTCAACAATTGAAGTTGTTAGATCCAATTGGCGATTTAAGTGAATATGAACAGACTTGAAAATATTTATAAATGAGTGGTTTTGCTCGTGAACCGTTTATCTTTTTAATTTTTTTAAAAAAATTATTTTAAATGAATATATTTTAAGTTTTTAAAAAAATTAAATTGATCTGACAAAATCTAGTTGTTAATTTATAGAATTTTGGTGGTCCAGACCGATTTTCAACTATTCCGAGCCTTTTTGAATGATTTTATGCCGATTTAATATAGTAATGGTCCGGACCGATATAGTTCAATAGATTTATATTTATAAATTGACTCGTAACAACCCTACGGACTAATTCTGAATTTGGACGGTCCGATTACGAGTCATACCGACCTGTTTAACATCTTTATATATCGGTTAAGTAAAATTAGTCCATGGGTGCTCAACTAGTCCAGTTGTAGACTAGCTGCATAGTAATCTAACGACACGACAAAAGCTAGACCGGTCCGATCTTCTCTTCTCTCTCTTTCCATCTCTATTCCTATCATAGTTTTAAAAATCGGACCGGGCCGGCCGGTTCGACCGGTTCAACCGGGAACCGGCCACTCACCCGGTCCGGTTCCTTCAAAAAA